>VDFB02338372.1:11143993-11178319 GCA_007258455.2 Sequoia sempervirens
AATTCACCACACTGGGCAACTTAGTCCTCCTGCACATTTTGCACTGTAATTTCTGGTATTTTTTGCATTTCTATTTTCTAGTATTGCATTCCTATTTTAGTTTACATAATTCCTATTGTTTTCATTTTATTAGTCCTATATTGCATTGTATTTGAATCCACCCCACCTCTTTTGGTATTTGTATGAGTGTTTGGTGCCCTATTGATAATACTTTAGTGAGAAGAAGTTCCTGACTCATGGAATCCTGCGATAACACATTCATTATGGACCTTAGGTTATCTCGAACTCCTACTCCTGGTATGGAAAATGGTGCATTAGGAATGGATACTACCACTAGTACACCTTTACCTTCACATACAATGCATATTAATACACAAACTAATTCCATTCTGCAAGATAAAGTCATTAACATTCATGAGGATTTAACACATTTGCAACAAAACTTGTGCCTTGAAAACATTTCAACCACTGCAATTCCTACTATATACAACATCCATCGAATGCTTGAAAGTGATGAGGGATTAGATGTTATGAAGAAAATTGTTGAGATATACCAAAAAAATGCTTCTTACACCTCTAGAACATCTCAACCAACAAACACTATGGTTAGCCAAGGAGTATCTCACATTCCTCCTTCTTCAATTGTAGAATCCATACCCACCTATACCACTCCTCAAGTTACAACAACTATGAAACAAGTTAGTCTTGTGACTCCTTTCGCTATTCCAACTAGCATTCCTAGTTCTTTTGTGGCATCGAATGTTCCATCCTCCACCACCTTCACCCCTATTAGTGTCCCCTTCACTTGTCCCAACATTACATACAATCCATCACCATTCTCTCTTCCACCTCATACCACTTACACTGACCCTCTCATTACAAAAATCTTCCAAATTGTTTCTTCCATGTAACAACAATTATCTACCATAAACCAAAACCAAACCGCACCACCCACCTACTATGTCCGTAGTAGCCCATTATCTTTGAAAATATTAAGAACACCAATGCCACAAGGAATTGATATGCCTAGGTTTGAGAAGTACAGAGGTAAAGGAGACCCTACTAATCATGTCAATGCCTATACAACCTTATGTAGTGATTTTTTCCTTGACAATAAACTATTAGCTAAACTGTTTCCTAGGACTTTAAAGGATACTGCTTTGGAGTGGTTTTCCTCTTTACCCAATCATTCAATTTGATCATTTAATGAACTTGTTGATTCCTTTATAAGTAATTTCCAAGTCCATACGACTCCCAAAAAGAAAATGGATGATTTAGTGAGATGTAAACAAAATGCAGATGAAAAAGTAACTGATTTCTTATCATGCTATCAACCATTATATGCTCAAGTAGATGTCAAGGTTCCTGATTCACATATCCAAAAGATGTTTATTGAAAACTTGCAAACTCACATTTAGGATAAATTGACCATGATGAAATTTCCTTCTTTCTTGCACTTATGCACAAACCTTTGTGATTATCACAATTCGGTTACTAGTCATGATTCCAAGTCCACTTCCAACCGAACTGAGACATTTGAATCTAACATTTCAAAAAATTCGCAACCATTCCGTAAACCAAACAAAGGGTTTTTACAATTCAATCCTCCTCCTCAAAAATCACCTCAACCCATTAACAACCTAGTAGCAGCTGTTAAAGCCATGATACCTTATAGTTATGGAGATCCAAAATGACAGTTTACACCATTACCAGACACTCTTCATAACACCATGACCCAACTTATACAACACCAAATGATTTCTTTACCTCCTGTTAAACTATTATATACAACTAAACCTTTGCCTCCAACCTTCCAACCTAACACTTATTGCCATTATGATAGACAAAATGGACATGACACAAAATAATGTAAGTGTCTTAAACACATAGTGCAAGACCTCATTGATTCTAGTCATCTATCTATTTCAAATGTTAATGTTAAAGAAAATACATCCATTGCCCCACCCAATCAAAATTTGCAATTTTTTACCAATCCCATGCCTAAACATAACATGCCATTCGTCAGAGCCAGTGAAAATCAAAACTTGATGATGTGATGATTGTTCATAAAGAGACTGAACATCTTGATCCTATTCCACATACACCCTCTATTAATCTTATGGATGAAATGGTAGGAGCGATAAACGTTATCCCTCATAAGGGCCACCCTAATAAGTCTCTTGATATTACTTTCTCTTCTAAATATATTCTTCCAAATCTCCTCAATGGTCCTCTCTACATAGCCAAATGTATTTAGGATAAGCCCACTAATGGGATACTCATAGATCCTGCCTATGGCAAGAATGTGATCACTAAGGAATTTTTGGTCTTACATGATCTTTATCACGATAACTATAACATACCAAGAGCATGGATCAAAAAACATAATGGTTTCACATGCCCTATGATTGGATCGATCGTTATTGCATTACAAATAGGACCTAAGATAGTGGATGTTACATTCTCTATCATTCCACAATCATATCAGTTTTTTCTGCAGCTAGGCTATCCATGGCTTCGCTCGATGAAAGCTATTCCTTCAATCATACACAAATATTTAAAGTTTCTGCATGACAATGACATATTCACTATCCACCATAATGACTTTAACCCTTTTTCTTCTAGAGGAAATTTCACCTTAGAAGCCTTTTGTCCATAACCTATGGAGCCCATAACACCTCGTAAAGATTTATTTTTCATTGCTTATCAAACGTTTAAAGAAAATAAAATTGCTGACTTGTCCCTCCGCAATCAATCCCCATCCACTTCCGCTATCCTAATCCTTGACAAGACAAAGCTTCAACCTGAACCTGAACCAGAAAACTTAGATCAACTGACACTAAATAGTTCCCCTTCTTCCTCCAAATGTCCACGAGATAATGAAACCAACCCCATCATGCCTCCTCGTATTAAATAAGTTTATAAAGAAAAAGAGAAAGTGATTGACCCATCTCCTTCGGTTCCTCCCCCTTGGGAAGAAAAGGAGCCTATGGTGGATCAACCTACTCTTACACCCACACAACTTCAAAATAGAATCAAAAGAAACCACAGTGCTAGGAAGCATATGTGTTGACATCATCTCCTTACTCGTCAATTACAAACTGAAAAAAACAAAGAAAATCCACCTCCGCCTTTTCCTGAAGAAATACCTGATCACCCTCCTCCTCTTGACCTGCCACAAGATAGTATGTTACAACCATCACAACAAAATGATAAAATACAATAGACCCAACTCCTGATACACCCTTCATTGGAAATTACCATCCGTCCCCCTGTCGTGATTAATTTGGATGATGATGATGATGATGATATCTCTAAAATAGATAAACAGGTGCATAATGATCTAAATTCTTTATTTTCCTCTTCCATGAGCTTAAATGATAAATCTCCCACACCAAGTGAAGAAGTTGGCACTTCCCCTAGTTCAACACTTGCAATTCCCCTGTTGGACAGTCAACCTCCCTCACAATACACTGAACAAGATTGGGAGGTGGATGACTTGTTAGATGGTTGAATTGCATTCACCTTGCTAGCCTTTTACATTTTTCTTTTATTTGATTTTTCTTCTTTTATATGTGTGAGTATCGTGTTCCCTCGTGATGTGACGTTTGATGTTCTCTCTCTTTGTGCACTTCCTCTATTTGTACCTCTATTCTTCTATATGTTGTACATTGCCCTTTTATTTTTCACTTTTGTTTTGTGTTTCTCCTTTTGGGGATGACATAAAGCGTTGAGATGCCCAATGCCTTTTCCATGTTGACCCAAAATTTCTTTTTATTTTCCTTTTTGCTTTTGTTTTGTGTTTTCCTTTTGGGATGACGCAAGGCATTGAGACCGAAATGTCTCCTTAATGTTGACCCAAAATATTTTATTTTCTTTCTCCTCTTCATTTGCTTTTTGCTTGTGTTTTCCTTTTAGGGATGACATAAGTCATTAAGACCAAAATGTCTCCTTCATGTTGACCTAATTTTTTTTCTTTTCTTTTTCCTCTTCATTTTATTTTCACTTGTGTTTTCCTTTTGAGGATGATGCAAAGTGTTGAGACTGTAATGCCTCTTC
This sequence comes from Sequoia sempervirens, assembly GCA_007258455.2. Lineage (NCBI taxonomy): Eukaryota > Viridiplantae > Streptophyta > Pinopsida > Cupressales > Cupressaceae > Sequoia > Sequoia sempervirens. Next base: position 11,148,053 of record VDFB02338372.1, read on the forward strand.
CATGTTGACTCAAAATGGATCTTTCTTTTTTTCTTTTTTTTTGCTCTCTTTGTGTCATTCTTCCAATTCTATGTATTCAGGGAATGATGATAGTTCTGAGCTCTTTCATAAAAACATTGTAGCAATGAACATATTGACCCCAAATCCATAGATCCCTTATGTGTTTGGTGTGTTCATTTTTGGGGAAACCCCTCTTTCTTTTGTTCCCTTTTTCAATTTTATGACGTAGCCTTACTTGGAAATGTATGACTTGGCATACGGGCTTTCCAAGTTGGCTCTCATGTCTAGTTTCTTTTTGCATTTTTCGTTTTTCTACTTTAAAGTAATTTCTCACATAACAGTGTATAACAATTCCTTTAAAGTGGGGGCATACAGTGACATTATTCATTTGTATTTTTCCTTTTTCTTGGTTCTTAGTACAACCTTGTTACTTCATACGATGCATTTGTCACTTTGTGGATGACATTGGGTATGATGTCCTTCATAAGTGTGGTCTATCTAATAATATTACATTCCTCTTGGTGGTCTGATGCAATGCAATGCATCCCCTAAGTTGTGAATATTCTATTATTTAATTGGTCCTCTCTTGGAGACATTAGACACAATGTTCACTAAGTTATAGACCTCACACGATATAAAAAAGACTCATTTGAACATCTTTTGCATGTTTCATTTTCCTTTTACATGGCCACCTTGCATAACACAACTTGCATGCTTGTGGTACCATTGCATTTGTTCATGAGTTCTAAGCATACGAAGCTTTGCTTGTCTCATGAAGCACAAAACAAAATTGTCTTTATGGTGCCTTATTAAAGTCATCAGAAGGTATAACTTTGATATGGTTGAGCGGGAATCCCATTCCGAGGCACAACTTTCCCCATATCCACCTATTGTAGATTTCTCACCTCATAGACAACCAGAAGTTCTGTGGCCATAGAGTGAGTATACTTGGGATTTCTCACCCGACAGACAACCATAAGTTCCATCGCCCTAGAGGGAGTGCACATTTCTCTTGCCAAACAAACCACCTAGATCTAATCTACAACGAGCTGGACAAATGATCAAATATTTTTTTCTTCCTTTCTCATCATCATGTGTGTTCCTTTGTGCTTATGATTGATTTTCCATGGGATCGTGATCCTGGGGGCTTGATCATCCCTCTTGATTATTGATGTCTCATCTTACCAAGCATGAGTGTATTCAGACCCCTCTTTGTTGCATGATCGGCTACTTTAGTGTGAGTTTGGAAGCAGGTTCATCCTCTCACTAAAGTGGGGGCTAATTGTGGACATGGAAAAAGTAACCCTTCTACTTTTCCTCATGTTCAGGCCCTCCTAGTGGACTTTGGCTTGATTTTTCCTAGATTTAATGTTGTAATGTGGTCAACACATTCACATTAGGTCTTGGACCCTTGTGAATCATTAAGACTTCTAGGATGTCTTGTAAAAGTGTTGTGAAGTGTTGTAACTCACTTTCACACTTTTCTAGGACTCTTTCATCATAATTCACCTAAATAACCTCTTTTTTATCACTTACCAAGTCTTATTTCAAAGTGTTGTGAAATGTTGTAACCCACTTTCATGCTTTTCTAGACTTGCCATCACTAATTCAACCCTTTCTCATGTTTAAGTGACTCCTTAATACACTTTCTGGCCCCCCTTAAGTGTGCTTTTGAGGATATTACCGTTGGACATTTAATGGCCTATAATTCCCTACACCCACTTAATTTTCTTAAGTGGGACTAAGTCACCAATAGGGGCAACTTAGTTCTTTTTGGCACAAAACTCAAAATTATTTCAAATTTCTGGTAGGATTTCATTCTCTAACCCTTGAGGTTAGCCTGTGATGTGTTATTTTTGGGAAATTTAGTAAAGATCAAGTATAAAGAAGGGTTTTTACTCTCATTTTAACACCTATTCATTCAAGCAATTAACTTAATCATTCTCAATCATTCAAGTACTCTAAGCACAATCAAGTCATCCATTGGAGCACTTCATTGCATATCTTCAAATTTCTACATCAAGGGTTTGGTAAGTTTATGACATTGCATGTTATCTATTTATCATTATCTTTCCATTTCATTTCATAGGGTTTGATTACCAAAGTGTGGTTTGACCGAGGAAAACCCCTATATTCTAACCCTTAACCATTTTTCCCTCTTTGCATGTGTGTTTGTATACTTTGTAGGAAGATTTGTCAAAGAAATGGGTGTTGAAAAGTGGTCAAAAATTCATCAAAGCTATTCAAGTCAACATAACCATAATTCAAGCTTGGAGACTCTTTTTATCCCATTTTTTGCAGAATTAAGAGTGGACACCTGTCAAAAAAATAAGTGCAGACCTGAAGCTATAGGATCCTGCCTTAAAATTCCCAAAATCTGCAGGTGGACTAATTTTCCACTAGTGATGAATTAGTCCCATTGCTAGGCTTGAAAAGTGGTTTCTGCATTACTAAATACCCATTTGGTAGATTACTGTTCCGGTAAGTTTTCCTCAAAACTGGGACTAAGTCACCCAACTTGGCTTAAGTGTCCCAGTCAACATTTTCAGTCAAATTTTTAGGATTCCAAAATCTCCACATCAAATTTTAGATTCCAAGTGCACCTCTCCAGTGCTGTTTAGTTATTTCATCATTTACTTGCATTTTTAGGTGTTTTTGCATATCACAATGTGTTTTCCAACACTTTGTATTTCTTAGATTTTGCATCATTAAATCATTTTATTTTCAGATAAGTGCATTAATACATCATAATTAGATACATTACATCTCATTTACATTAATCTTGAGTCTAGACATTTGCATTTTAGACCCCATATTTTCTCCTTTTAGGTGAAAAGCCCTAGAAGGAGCTTAAAGCAGTTGGACAATGCAAAATCATTGTCCATAATATACATACATATATTTATATATGTATACACACACACACACACATATATATATATATGTAAATAGATATAGACATATATTCATATACATGTGTATAAATACATATATATATATATACACACATGTATATGTATGTTATATACATACATATACATGTGTATGCATACATATATATACATATGTATACATACACATACATACATACACATACATATCTACATATATATACACATATATACACACACACATGGGTATGTTAGGATCATGATGGGCCAAAAAGTGTCGATATGATGGGTATGTGTAGGGTATGTGGCTGACGACTTTTTTTTACCCAAAATTGATGAAATGAAAAGGGTTTTTAGAGAGGAGTCTCAACTTTCCACCAATATAAAGTATGTTTTAATTTGAATTTAATAAATAATTATTATTCATTTTCTATTTGAATTATGACTAAAGTCCTGATTGATAGGCTAATTGAGAAATATCTATAGCTTTCAAACGGTATCACATTTTTTGAATCCAAAACATGAATCGCATTCTATGATTTGCATACTATAGGATTAAAAAAATAAAATAAAATTTCATGAAGTTTTGACCAAGTTGTAATAAAAAAATCATAATTAATCATTTACTTGGAAAAAATTATAAAAAAATATGCATCACATCGGGACATGAGTCCTCTACTTACATCTAAAATATTATAAAAAAATATTATCATTTTATTGTCGTTAGGGTGGTCAGATAGACACCTACTTATTTTTTCCCTGAAATTTAAGTACTACTGCATTGAAATTTCAAATTTTCACCAAATAGATTTTTATTTATTTTTAAATAAGCCTAGTAGTTTAGAAACTAAATTAAATTTTCTACAGATTCTTTTTGTTACATATTTTTGAAATAATATAGATAACTTATTCAAATTTTTATTTCAAGTTGCCTAACTCTGATTTTTCTGAATTTTTTGCCACTTAAGTGCCTGTTTTTTCCATGATAATCCTACACATACCCACATATATACACATTCATACATATACATTAGGCCTTATTTTTTGAGATCCATTCATGCATTATTTTCTTTTTACACATTCTACTTTAAAGTTTTTTAGCCACTCTCTAAGTTACACTTAAGGGGGTGTTAGAGTAACCATTTATTAACTAATAATTAATTAATCTTTACTTGATTATTAGGATAATTTCACTTTATGAACAACTAAACTTAGGAGTTCTTTTTTCTTTGATTAGTTTTAGCTATTATTAGATAATTATGTCTCATCATATGTGATGCCAATACTTTTCATGATCTACTCCCTTTATCATTTAGGGTTTTCTCTTATAAGCACTCTCCATTTTTTTATTAAGTTCAATGAAAGATCTTCATTCTTGTAAGTTTTTCTTGTTGAGGAAATAATAAATTATTGTTTGCAACTCTCGTGCATGGAAGGTGTTCTCATTTTCTATTTTATTCTACCTTTTATGTGTTTTCATAATTTTAAGAGGAAACATTTCAAAAAATATTAATGAGAAAACACATACCAACACTTTAATATTGAGAAGGCTACAAACAACCTACTCAAACTATGCATTCAAACCTACAACTTTCTCCATCCAAAAATATAGGACAATAATCTCCAAATATCTATAACACCACACATTTAAAAATATTTAAAACCATTCAAACTATACATGGAAATCAAAATCTATTTAAACATCCTAAAACCAACAAATAAAAAAAAACCAAATCTATGATCTAAAAAAATGGAATACCGAAGATATGGACAACCAAATTTTTTAATAAAATACTATAAAATCCAAAGATGTAAAAAAATTGAATCTAAAACATGCAAGTATAAAATAGGAATACATGTACACCAATATATTGATTCCATAGCCATCACCATGCACCTACAAATATAAGAGTCAAGCTATCCATGAGATTATAGGTCACAAAAAAGGATCTACCCCACAACCTACATGCAATTAGTAACTAATCATCTAGTGCTTACATGTGACTAGGGTTGATGCCATGGACCCAATCTAAGTAGTCCATATAGTAATCAACATGTAACTATTTCTTTCTCACATGACTAGGGAGCCAAAAATAGGAACTCAACATGAATGATCTTCTACCACACATGACCACAAGATAATGAAACACAAAAATAATGCTAGAGGGTACTCACACAATGAAAAGCATGAGCTCTTGGTCACAACCATAACACATGCAAAAACATGACCAAATCCAACATTTTCCACCTTGAACAACCAATATCCAATGTTGATTCCATGGAACCTCTCTACCATTCTACCAATGATTTCTATATTGTTTCTTGAAAATTAAACCAAATCCACTATAAAAAATAAATCAAACAATGATTGATTTAATCAATCAATTCCTTCCTATATATTCCCACAAGATTGATAGGATTAACAAATCAAATGTCAACCCCCTCCTTGAATGATACTCCTCTTACCATCAATCCTCCTAGCCCCCTTGGCGGTAAACCCACCCCTAAGATTCCCAACTCTAGACAAAAATAGGTGGCTCAATCTCTTTGCAACCTCAAAAAATATCCCCCACTCTGTGTTTGGACAAATGGGGCCAGGTAGGGAAACAAAAATCTCCTCCTACCAAGAAACAAAAGAAATCCTTGACCCATATCCTAATTGAGGAAGTTAATTTGGGGAGTGAAAATGTGGAGGAATCCAGGGAGGATGAGGTGAAGGAAGCCAATGGTTCTCAAATCAGAAGGTCTAACAGGCTTGTAGGTTAACCTATGCCCTACAACAAGGAGATGATGGCTGATGATTTGGACCAGGGGGAGAGTTCTACTAATGAAGAGGAGGATGAAACTGATGATAAAATATTTGAGACCACCAACGACAACCACTCCAAGAACATTGACAACATTGACATTGCCTCGATGGACCTACCTAGTGAGGCCCATACTTGTTCTCAATGTGATTCTATAGCTATAGAGATTTCTGAACTCAAGGTAAAGGTTTCAGAGCTAGAAAAATATGGTGAACATCTCTAAGTTTACTTCCAAAGTGGTGCATAGATCGGTCACCACACTCTGCATGCTGTAGGAGATGAAGTTGAAGAAAGTGGGTGACAAGGATGGGAATCATAAGGAACTCTACATGTTCCTTATTGAAGATGAGGGCCAAATATTTGGCTAGACCTGCTAGTTTTATTTTTGTTGTTTTTGGTTGGTCCTGGTGATTCTTTGCTCTGTTCTAATTTTTAAAACTCTCTCTACTATTTTGGACTTATGCAAGTTATTAATGTTTTGTTAATGGTTTATTGACCTAGTTACTTACCTTTGGTATTTTTTGTTTATAGGGCCAACACCCTGGTTTTTTTGCTTTTTATTATAGAAAAACAAACCAAATGGAAAAATAACCAAAGCTCAAATACCGTGGATCCATAAAAATAAATAACATGCATGCAAATTTAACCAATATGCAAGTACACACAATTCACATGCAAGTAAACAAAACCATTACAACTCTAATACCACTTATTAGGAAAAATTCTTGCAAACCCCTTAGTAATCATAATTAAAATAAAGATTAACTACTAAACATGCATGTATTTCCATATTAACCTTTTGATGAGAGTATAATCTAAATAAAATCTATAGAAAATTTTAGCAAAATTCAAGCATGAAAACAATACTTATAAAAGATTGAAAAAGAGAGAAGAAGAATAGAAAAATCTAAGAGACACAAATATACCTTGGGAAAATTATTTCAAGAAAAACTACCCTTCAAAGTACCACACAAGTTAATGTAAAGCTAAATAAACATGGTTAGAATACATCCATAGATATTCTCCATACAATATTTCAAAGAGATCAACACTCTTTCTCCTCTAGTAGACATATAGAAGTAGAACCTTTCAAAATAAATCATACACTGTCTAATCCCATTTCTTCAATATATAGACATAAATAGGCCTTAAAAACCACCAAAAAACAATACCATGGGCTCAAACAAGATACTAAAATACTGTTTTAAGAACTATTATCACCTTTAAATTTATGGGGCCATAAAAAAATCTTACAAAATCATCTTTGACCTTTGTTATGGAAGCTAGCATTAGTAACTTCAAAGAACTCCCCTATGAAGCAGTAATTACATTTCACACCCACTAATAATTCAATATGTTTTTACAAGTCCACTATGTAATACCTTCATCAATGCCTCATTACAACAATATTTCCAAGTCCCTAGAGAATAATAAAATAATTACAAATGTCCCCACCTTCACATGGGTGTCTTATTTTGACTATTACATGGTTATTAACGATACATAAAGTACTTACCTATCTATGAACAATTAAGTTAAAATAAATAAGATATATAAGGTGAATAACACATGTATACCTAACACCATTGACATGGTACTACAATGAAATAATAAGTATGTGAAACTTCAATCTAAATCTAGATTCTTACATTGAATTTGAATGATAATTTTAACGAACTTGGGATTGAGAGAACTCCATACAAATTACTCTTCCATTTTTTCTTACAATTAGTTTGTAGAAATTATGAAGTTTTGTAGACTATAAACTAAATCGACTATCATTTAGCAACAAGGTTTTATGGTTTGGGCCCTTTTTAGCCATGTTTGAGTCTAGAGATGTAGATGAGGTCCCCTATTTGTATCTTCACTAGTTAGGGTGGTTAAACCTAGGAGATTGAATTAACCAATTATATATGATTTTAGAAAATGCTTTTGTATATGGTTATGGAGTGGAAAAAGTATACAATTGGAGAGAGCTAAATACCCAAACTTACTAATGTATTTGTTAGTGATTTTTTCCCTAAGGTGTTATCTAGGTTAATTAAATAAATGCTACCAATAAACACATGATTAACCTAAATAGATAAGAGGGGTAAATATTAAAGTAATAAATGTTAATAATGAAAGTTAAAAGCAATAAAATCTTGAACATTCTTATCTTTTGGAATTACAATGATGAATAAACCTAATGCTATGTAGAACTTAGTTGCTTAGTTACAAAAAATAGATCACCTTGATGTACTAAATGTCTAAAAATTCACACAAATACGAAACTCTTTATGGGTCATTCTCATATTCTAGATCAATTCCATATGACACAAATATTCTCTATAATCCAAAATATAATCTAGAAAATTATGTATTTTTTCTATCTATTTCACTCCAATCTCTATTATCTATTGGTGCTTAAAGGTTGATGATTTTCTAAATTATCTTGGGGAATTGAATATATAGGTTTCATACTCTTCTAAATCAAAACCTTTTTTACTAGCCTTATAGACCTTGAAAAATATTGATATACAATAATTAGGCATGCAAATAATATTGGATGTAACTTTTGATGCATGTACATTCATTGTAGAGATCGAAGTTGAAATATCCTTATTGAATGCTCCTTGATTTTTTAGGAATTTGAATGATAATTAGATGCTTGATATCCTCAAATGCTCAAGTGAATATCCTTAAATATTTTAGCATAATGAATCATCACATAGGCATGTACTAAGTTATCTCCCAATGGTTATGAGGGAAGGGTGAGTATTGTAAATTGTAAATTTGGGTTATATACATGTGTTATGTAAAAATTTTGCTAGTTATTATTTTAAAACTATTTGATCCATAATGGCTTGGGCTTTAGCTTGGGAGCTACCATAGTTGGAATTATTTCTTTTGAAATGTGAAACCATTGCCTATTTTTCCTCAAATTTTGAGGAAGGAACTTCAATAGACCAAGGAACCTCAACAAATTGGAGAGGTAATTTGACTTGGGAGGCTACTAAAGGGAAATCATTAATCTCATTTTTAGTGGAATAACATTGAAAATAAATATTCGGTAGATTGAGATATAACCCATGTTGGGTGTTATGAAGATGTCCAATCTGAATGTCTATATATTCTTTCAAATCCTTGGACAAATTGATATTGACATAAACACATTTCTATGGATGAGATTGATAGAACCTATTAGGCTCCACACAAATGTCCTTTCCAAGGGAAGCAATAATGGTTGTTAAAAATCTCTAGCAAGGAATGGGTAAATTCACAAACTTGAGCCAAATCGACACATGAAACATCTCATATGACATGATGAAATCTCACATCTAGGACCAAAAGACTAATAGTTAAACACATACATACTATAGGCCATGCTTGAGAATGGCTTTACATGGTTGAGCTCAACAAAGTGAAAAATAAAGAACTATTAGTGAGGTTTCAGGTGGCATCAAGCTAGATCCCATGTAGGCCCAATGCTTGTTAACCTAGTCTGAGAACATGTTTTCAAGGGGGTGTTTTTCCAACAAAATACCCTATCAAAGTAAAATTCTCTAGCCACTTACCTACATTATCAAACTTATGGATGGGTAAAACCACATCTATTTGGAAATTAGAGTGCATACCTCATGAAAAAAATTCTAAATAAACCTTTGGGGCTTCTTGTTTGGATGTGCCATTGTGCAAAGTTGCCAAACTATCAACACTAACATGAACTATTGGGTTGAAGTTGTCTGAGGCCATAAAAAAGACTACTTAGAAAACTTGGAATAAATGTGAAAGGTTAAATGCTTTCCTATGCCAATGACGTGGTTTGTCATAAAGATAGAAAAATGTAACATAGAAGACATAAACCCTAGCAAAGCTAAGTTCTGAAGTCTCTGCTATTAATATATATTGAGAATACCTTTTTTAATGGTAAATAGTTTAGAAAAAATCACATCCCATAGAAACTATGACATTTTGAATAAATGTAATTTTAAAATATTATTAAAACAATATTCATCAATTTTTTCTCTTCTGTAAAAAAAATTAAAGAACACAATAGTATTTTAAGAGTTATGTCCTATTGACCTCACTTTTTGATTTTTTTTAGCAATTAAAATATTTTCTTAAATTTATTAAAATATTATGTTCTGCTATTTAAAAAAAATTAAAAAAAAATAGTTTCACATTTTATTGATTTATGTTATTTTAAAATTCAAAACATACATGCTACTTTTAGGTGCTTCATGTTGGAGAACTGTATTTGTGTTGGCTTCTCCTTTATAAAAGTGAAACAAAATTTTGAATTTTCACCCTCCTAGTGAATGATCCTTGATGTTTTAAGATTCTAAATGATAATTAGATGATTTCTTAATATGTTCAAATATTTAAATGAATGTCTTTAAATATCAAAATTTAATAAATCATTGTATAAATGCATACCAAATCAGTTCCTAATGACTATGAGGAAAGGGTACATGTCACCAATTTAAATTGTAAAATTTGAATTTAGGGTCAAATCCACACCATGAGGGATTACATTTCAACACATAGTAAAAATAATCCAAGATAAGAGAATGTTGATTTTGCGGCAATGATTAAATATATAAAGACTAAGATTAATAATAATGTGAGCGTGTGAAAATTACTACAGATAAGACAAAAGTAAAGTCAAATATGAGAAAATATATGAAAGTGAGAGTAAATAAAGATAAAAAAAGACGAGAAAAAGAGCCAACCTTAACATGACTATACCACCTTTCATTGTGTACTTATATTAAGACATCCTGTCCAAATAACCCAAATTGACATGAGTATACAAATTATAAAGACTAAGATTAATAATAATGTGAGCGTGTGAAAATTAATGCAGATAAGACATCCTTATATAAAGATAAAAAAAGACGAGAAAAAGAGCCAACCTTAACATGACTATACCACCTTTCACTGTGTACTTATATTAAGACATCCTGTCCAAATAACCCAAATTGACATGAGTATACAAATTATAAAGACTAAGATTAATAATAATGTGAGCTGTGAAAATTAATGCAGATAAGACAAAAGTAAAGTCAAATATGTGAAAATATATGAAAGTGAGAGTAAATAAAGATAAAAAAAGATGAGAAAAAGAGCCAAACTTAACATGACTATACCACCTTTCACTGTGTACTTATATTAAGACATCCTGTCCAAATAACCCAAATTGACATGAGTATACAAATTTCATCATTTCAATAGACATGGATATGCAAATTTCATTATTACAATAGACCTGAGGGCAAATTTTAATTGTCATTCACTTTCGGGATCCAGAATATATCACCGTCTATACTCCCATCAAAAGTAATCAAAGAACAAATAGTCAAAGAACGTGAGAAGCAAGCAACGCAGGAGGAAAAAATGGCAGTAATATTCCAGGATTTGAAGAAATATTTACATCTACAGGTCTATTATTGAGCTTTCCAGAGCTGGTACATTCCTAACAAGAGGCCATTGCACCAAAAGCGCTGGGGCCCGTTTCATATGTACTGTATTGTGTTAAATCATTCAAGCTGCCCCCACATTGCCTCCACAATTTCTAATACAAGTCAGAAAGTAGGGGCGGTTCATTGTTGTAGACTTTGCATTGCATGTCAGTGTAACAACAAAATTAGAAACTTGGTAGGAGGGAGATCGGAATCTATCATGTCGGTTTCAACTTTTCAAATTATAATACGCTAGGTTAGTGGGTATTTGTTGTAGGATCAGTTTGAATCAAAATGAGTCCAATTCTTACATGTTTAACTGGTTATCAACGTCGATATGCTTCTAATTTCTTGTATCAGAAGGCCAGAATTATATGGTAAATCCTGCAACGAATGATTTGGACCCAAAATGCTTTGGGTTTGCTGCCTTATTTCAAGGCTCCATTGCATTACTGGATGTTTGTTTCATTCCACGAGAATAATGCCCATTAGTGGATGCTTGACAGACCACATTTCAGAAATAATTTCAAATATGCAAACATCTTTCATTTATTTTGAAAATTTTTACAATACATTTCCCACCTTCATCTATAGGGATACAATTGAGTCAAAATTTTCCTACCAGCAATGCCATATTAATTTTCAAGTCAAAATCTCAGAAAAACCATTTCTGGGCACTAGAACTATGTTGCAGACTTCACCAACAATTCATAACCTTTTCTCTCTTTAGCAATACTTCTCCATTTCCATACCTAGATGTACTGGGTTTCTTTCTCATTGCTCGTAAAAAAATAATTTCCAAACTCCATGTACCAGACATGGGAATCATCTAGAGGCACTTTCAATTCAAAATTTTCTCCACTCCTTAATTTGGCATCCAAAATGAATATGCAGCAAGAAAGGGGCATTCCAAACTACGAGAGGACCCATGAGACATGTATTTGTAACAACCAAGACTTGGGCATTACATTATTTTCCTTTTCCAGCATTCACATTTTTTTTAAAAATTCACCTTTTACAATTTTTGGTTCTAAATTTACAAAAAGAATTTGAATTTTTGAATCATTGCCCCATAAATCTTAGACCCCTTCATGAGATTTACATCAATAGCAATAGAATGCCCAAAAAGTAAATAATTAACTAAAAATATCAATTATCAATTATATTGAATCGAGTGCGCGAAGGTGTACTTGCAACTTATTGCAAACCAAACAAAATCAAATATTAGAAATGATATTTTTGGTGATGCAAGATTTCTCAACTCCCTTGGATGCTCTTGCATCAAAAATAAATTGATAAAATATAATTATCTTTCGTTACTGTGTCTACCTATAAGTGTTCTGCTATGATGATAATATTAATTATACAATCCATTTGTATTCTATTTCCTTAGGAAAATTTCTCTCTCCTTTTCCTTAAAAACAAAAGTGATAACTAAAAGTCACAAGAAGTGTTGACTTCTTAATTTATAGGTTATCTTTTAAATCAAGTCCTATATTTGTAAGATTTTTAATGTTGGTACAAAGGAATATGAGAACACAAATATAAATACCAACAAAGGTGTATGCGTAAGGAAATGGGGGACAAAATGGGAGTCTTAAGTGGGCACTTTTTTTTGAAATCAAGAAAACTAATATTGGATGAGAAATTGAAGATATTTATGCTCAAATTTTGAAGACACAATAAGAACAAGAGTTTTAGTGTCTTGAGTCTACTTTCTAAACTGGGTGGTCCCACAATAGTGGTTTACAATTTTTGGCCAAACTCGACACTGAAATATTTTTTTTTAACTAAATCTTCACTTTCGGGCAGCTATAGCGGCTAAACCATGAGGAATTTGAAGATGATGCAAACTAGAGTTTCATGACATTTTGTCTATAGATTCTAAATATATGTTTTTCAAAATTTTTGGAATCAGATTGCACTTTTTTTTCTGTCTCCCTCGAAAATTAGTTTTTTTCAGAAAACAACATTTTTAAAAAGTGACTCTCACCGTATAACACATAACCTTTTTTTCATAAAGGATAAAATTCTAATTCTTTTTAATTTAGATTTGTAACTCCGATATCTAGTGCTTCCACTTGGTTAGATAGTTCTTTATTAAATATTTTTTCTTTAGTGAAGTTTCTAAGTCAAACCAATTACAATTCAGACATAGCGTGACCATATGACGTGTAACTATTTTTGTATGTATCAATTTTTTTTTTTTTGTTGGATCAAGGACTTCAATATCTGGTGCACTCATATTTTTCAATTATTTGTTTTTGACAATCTTCTATTTTTCCACATGTGCAACAAAGAGTTTGATTTTGATGAAAAACCTACATTCACAAGAAATTAAAAAAAAATAATAATAAAAATAAATTTATTTAAAATTATACTTTTTGGGAAGCTTATAATAACAACTACATACTTACAATTTTTTTTTTTAAATGAATTAATTTGATCCCCCAAAAGGTAAATCAAAAGTTTTTTATCAGCATTTTGATACGTGTAAAGGAGACTCTATTATATGTATGGTTTAAAACTAGCGGGGTTCTATCTAAGGGAGTTTGATCTAAGGTAGTTTGATCAAACCCTCTTCAATTGGAATACTTTAAATGAAACTTTTAAAGGATTAAATCATTATATTTTCTAAAAATATGTGATTTCAACAAAAATCAGAATCTCCCAGAAATTGTAAAGCAACTTTGTGGGATCAGCCACTACTATTTTCTTAAAATGGTGGAGATAAAGGGGTTCAAATAGGGGGCCCACATAATTTTCTCCTATGTTTATCAAAATCATAACATAGCATCTGTTGTGGCCTCCCCCTAAAATGTTAACTTTTAAAAGTATTTCAAAAATCACTATGGGGAAAACTCAACTAACATCTTGGAGTTTATGTTCAATTTTTCTACTAATTTTTTTATTGAATATATGATTTTTTACTAATTTTCAAAGTGGAAAAATCTTGAAAAATAAAAAATTGAGTATGCTTTGGAAATTAATCAAAAATATATTTTTTGATTTTGCAAAGAATAGAGCCTAGTTTTTTAAAAATGTAATTTATTTTTAGTTTGATGAACATGCAAAGAATGAGACCAAAAATGTACCACATAGGTTTTTGACAAAAATGGAGACATTAGAAAAATAAATTAAAGATCAAAACCTTAAAATATTCAAAATGTAAAAAGGATACATGGTTAGAAAGGTAAGATAGAACTCAATGTTGCTATTTTTTTAAAAAAATGACATTGAAAGACGTGCACATTTGATGGGGAGTATGCTCGACATTCTATCATTTTTTTAGAATTTTCAAAAATCATGTCAATGGTTATTGACATGTAAGTCCAACCCTTTGGGTTGGATTCCCAAGGAAAATCAAACCTTAAGGGTTGGAAATGTCCAAAGCAGATAATAACATGAGTGCATTATAGTGCACTTGTGTTATAATGCAAGCACATTATATAACATGAGTGAGTTATATAACATGAGAAAATTATAACATGAACATGTTATAACACACTTGAATTTTCAAGAAGCACAAATACCTCTCTCTTTCTCTTCCTCAAACTATATATAGAAAATAAATAAGTGATATTTATATATGGACATTTATTTTCTTATAAGTTTTAAGTTATATTTCATGTATATAGTTTCAGAAGGTTTGAGAATGGTTTTAGATCTCTATGAGTTATAATGCAGATTCTATATTTTGGAAGATCTTATAATTTTTCATACTTATTCAAATTTTAATAATCAATAGGATCCTATCTTTTCTCTCTCCCTCTCTTTCTCTAGTGAATCACTCTCGCACAAAATCCTTCTTGTAGGAATACTCAAGAACTGGGGGGTGAATCAAACAACTTTTTAAAAGCACAAACTTCAATGGAAACACATAAGAATCACCATGACACGAGTTTTATAAGTGGAAAACCATAGAAAGGGAAAACCCACTATGTGAGTGTTGGTTTGGTTTGAAGAACCAATCTAATCCTCACAATTTGTTCACCATTAGGTATCATTGACCAAATTATCATTGAATATAATAGTGTTAGCATATTGTTGTCATTTATGTCAAAAGGGGATCAAGTGCAAGATGCAACTGATCCTGTATGAAGGGTGTGTTGGCATTGATGTCAAAATGTTGTCATTGATGTCTAAGGAGAGATATGGTGTGTTGTGGATCTAGTTCTGGAAGATGGAGTGTAAACTACAAATGGTGCTCAGGATGTTGAATTGTTATGCAATTTTGTCATGATGTTGTAGTGGATTCTTTTGATGTTCAAAACTAAAATCAAAGGCCAAATTTGACATGGGTTTTCTAAGAGCTTCTCAGAAAAGTGTAGTGCAGGTCTAGAGGATGTATAATATGCTCATAATTGAATTATTTGTGCTCTCTAGATGTTTTAGGGTTTGGTAGTTAAACCCTAAGGTCTTTCCAGTCATGATACTCTAACATAAGTTCTTTTTTGATGTTGACTACCTATTGCAGGTTAGTGGCCACATAAGTTACAACTTATGTCATCAATATCATTCCACGACTAACCCCTTTCCTAGCAGTTACCAGCCAAGCAAATATTTTCCATGTTTAATATTTCCTAAAATTCTCATGTAGATATTTATCTTCAGGGAGATAAAGAGTGTTGGTTGAAGTAGCAAGATCTAACGGCCTCCCCGCCTACCTGTTGAGTCTATGGTGGGTCCCGACTAACTCCCCCAAGGAAGCGGGGAATGGTGGAGATTAATCCATGGTGGATGAATGATGATCATTAATGGAGATGGTGGGACCAAATTAAGTGAAAGGAAATGAAGGAGATGATGTGTGCATAGGTGGAAATTAACCTATATGGAAGAGACAACATAATATCAGAGTAAGTAGTTTAAGTGTCCCTTCGACATGGAAATGACAACTTGATCAATGGTAGAGATTAGGCCTTGGAGATTGGATGATGCCTGCTAGCTTGCTGAGATTTAGTGGGCCCATTGGCAGTGCTAGCGATATAATGAGGGATGGTGTAGATTGAATGGTGGTTGATCCAATGGTGATCACCATGTCCATTCACATTGCTGAAGAAGAAATAAAGGCATATGTGTAATAGCGATGCATGATGTATGATCAACGATGGAGAAGTAAATGCCACTTATCTGACAATTTAGTTTTAAAGATGAATGATTGAATTGGAGTCCCAAGATTGTGGCACGAAGATTGGTGATCAATGGCCAAAATTTAAATGTGAAAAACTACAACGGTCAAGTCTATGTGAACAAAGTTTCAAGCTAGAAACCTACTTTGCTCAAAGTTAATTGGATCAACTACACCAATGAACAATATGATGGAAGATTTGATCTACTAAGAAGTGACATGAATTGCTAAGATGATAAAGATAAAACCAGATCGAATAAATAGAGAGCAAATTAAATGAAAATCTGATTCTATGGTTTGACAAAGAGACTAAGAGGAAAAATTATCTACACTAGAATTTAATGTTGTGTGGCTCAATGTAGGAGTATGATAGTGTAGAATATATCCTCAAACCCTAAAAAAAGATATGTATGTGGTGGAGAATCCCAAGGCAATCACCATTGGTTAGTAGCTACACAAAATGAATTATCTGAAGATTGACTAAGAGTGGTAAGAGGGTGAGTAAAGAGAAGAAGAGTGAGTACACATAGTAGAAGGTACTCAGGCTCCTAAGGCAGTTAGACAATACACTGAATAAAAAGGAAAGAGCTTCAAAAGGAGTATGAAGGTGCATTTAGGTAGACAAATAATGCACTAAGAGAAGAGGAGAACATTGCAGAATAGAGGGGTGTAGAGCAGAGAAGAGAGTTGTTGTGATAGCAACATAAACTTGAGCAATTTCAGAGTAAGCTGCAAAATTGAACAGTGTTCATTATGATCAAATTGTAATAATCCTATAAGTTGTAAATCTAATTGGTTGGTACCATCAGATAACTGAGTTGGTGCTCAAAATAGGGAATTGGTGTCTCTTTAGGGTTGGTGCCCTTAAAAGGTTGTAACAAAATGTTTCTTTGTGAGGCTAGATTAGGACAATAGATCTTAGCAACATTTTCTCACCGTGTTTTTTCCCATCTTGGTTTTTCCACATATATCTTGTGTTATGAGTTGTTAGATTGTGTGCTTATTTAAATTTCTATATTTCAAGTTTAATCTGCACACTAAGTATTTAAGAAGTCAGTCTTCTCTAAGGGTCAAAGGGTTAAAATTTCATTATCAACTGATTCACCCCCTCTTAGTAGATTGTTGTGTTGCAACAATTGGTATCAGAGCCCTAGGTTCCCTAGGAGAAGCTTAATCAACTCAAGTAGATCCTTGGATTTGTGAACACAAATGGCTAGTCAAGAAGGTTCTTCCACAAACAAGCCGCCCATGTTTGATGTAATAGATTATGCCTTTTGGAGCTCAATGATGAAGGGATATTTTGGATCTTTAGGGCTTGATGTGTGGATATCTATTGCACGAATGGATACACACCACCGACCACACTTCCTACTGATGTTGTAGGAAAAAAGGACTATGAGAACAATGAAAAAGCATGGCTTGTTATTATGAACAGTTTGTTTAGATATATGCATAGCACGGTCATGTATTGTAAGATTTCATATGATGTCTGAGATACATTGAAAAATATCAATGAAGGAGATGACAAGGTAAAACTAGAAAAGCTTCAAATATTGAGAGCTAGATTTGAAAGCCTAAAAATGATAGAAGAAGAGAAGATTGTAGACTATCTTCTAAGAGTTAATGATATAGTGAACTCTATTAGAGGATATGGAGAAGAAGTAAAAGAGGATGTCATTGTACTGAAAGTTTTAAGGTCAATGACAAACATATATGATCATAAGATCTCTACAATAGAGGAAGAGAGAGAAATAAAAAAACTTACTCTTAATGAGCTACATGGTATATTCACTGTATATGAAATTAGGATGGGAGATGTAGAACCATCTAGGAAGAAAGTTGCTTTCAAGGTTTCCAACAAGGAGAAGGATGCATCTCCTAAGAGAGTGAAGGTTGAGATGGTCACATTTGAAAATGGTGAGACTGATGAAGAAGAGGCAAACTTCGTCAGGAGACTAAGAAGAGGATCTAGCAAGTACAAAGGTAAGTTTCCCTTTAAATGCTTTGAATATGGTAAATTAGGTCATTTTGTTGCTAAATGTACCTACAATAAGAAGGTATGATGATAAAATGAAGAAACCTTACTACCCTAAGAGAAGGGGATTTTAGAAAAAGAAGAAAAGTCTATGCATTCAAGAGGATAGTGATATTTTAGATAACTATAATAGCTTAGATGATGAGAAAGATTGTTCCTTTATTGTAAAAGAAAATGAATTCCTTTTTATGGAAAAAGAGTCTGAGGAACAAAAAAGTGGAAAGGTTGAAGATATTGGTGAAGTAGGCGAGTATGTGTAGGATCATCATGGAAAAAATAGGCCCTTAAGTGGCAAAAAATTTAGAAAAATCAGAGTTAGGCAACTTGACGTAAAATATTGAATAAGTTATCTATATTATTTTAAAAATATATAAGAATAGAATCTGTAGCAAATTGAATGTAGTTTCTAAACTACTAGGTTTATTTTAAAAAAAAAATCTATTTGGTGAAAATTTGAAATTTCAATGCAACAATACTTAAGTTTAAGGGAAAAAATAAGAAGTAGGTGTCTGTCTGACCACCCTAGAACCACAATAAAATGATGATATTTTTTTATAATATTTTAGATATAAGTAGAGGACTAATGTCCCAATGTGATGCATATTTTTTGTAATTTTTTCGAGTAAATAATTAATTATGATTTTTTTATTACAACTTAAAAAAAATATAAAAACTTGTATGTCTGACCACCTTAACTTGGTCAAAACTTCATGAAAGTCATTTTTTTAATCTTATAGTATGCAAAGCATAGAATGTGACACATGTTTCAGATTCAAAAAATTGATATCGCTTGAAAGCTATATGTTTTTCAATGCCTTATCAATTAGGACTTTAGTTGTAATTCAAATAGAAATGAATAATAATTATTTATTAAATTAAAAGTAAAGCATAATTTATATTGGTGGAAAGCTGAGAATATCCTTTAAAAACCCTTTTGTTTCATCAATTTTTCGTTAAAAAATTTGTCACCACATACCCTACACATACCCATCATATCACCACTTTTTGGTCCATCATGATCCTACACATACCCAGGCAAAGAAGGAGAGGTTAATTGGAAGGAGAACTTATCTGTGCCCTAGATGAGATAGATGATGTCATAGATGAGATTGAATTGTTGAAAAAGGAGAACTTAAAGTAGAAGAAACTTGCAGAAAATGAATCAAACAAACTAAGAAAGGATCTTGAGGGATCTAATTAGATGGTAGTAAGTTTGAAACTTCAAGTGGAGGAAGCCAAAAGAATGGAAGAAGTGATGAAATAAAAATTAAAATCTAAAGTAGATGGATGCATGAAGCTTGAGGCATAAATTGTTGTCTTGAGAAAGGATTTGGAGTAAGCTAAGGAGCATGTCGAAAAAGGTTTAAAGCTGAAAGGTGGTTCTGAAATTCTAGATGAACTGTTAAGTACAAAAAAGCCAACTAACAAAGAAAAATTAGGCTTGGGATTGGAAAAAGGATAGAGTTCCTTTGTTGATGCTTTTGAAAAATTATATGAATGATTAGGGTAGGAGAAAATTCTAAATTTGTCAATGAAAGTGATTACAAAGGAAATGAACTTGAAGAGAAATTTGCAGAAATTGAGTAAACTAAGGAAGAAAAGAAGTCTGATACAGACATGAAGGATAAAAAATCTTCTCCAGATCATCAGAAGATAAGGTATAATTTTAGAAGGACTAATGTTAATGGATTCACTAGAGTGAGAGACCCTAAAAGGCAGATGCACAAAAGACCCCCTCATCCAACATAAAATGCTATGACTAGGTATTCTACATACTTCTATGGATATTGTTATGTATGCAATCAATTTGGTTGTAGGGCTAGAGAATGTAGAGTCATTCCTAAGAGGAGTGAAAACTTTGTGAGCAAGAATCTATTTTCTCCTTTAGTGGATATGCATGTAGTTTTTTTATAGCTATGATAACTTTGGTCATATAGCAAAAAATTATAGAACAAAGTTTATAAGACCAAATGTTAAGAATAAGAAAAACAAAGATCTTCCTCCTAAAGTAAACAAAGGATCTAAAATTATGGAGGATAAGATAAAAAAGAAAGCTAAGAACTTGTGTGGAAAGGAAAAGGAGAAAGCTACACATAATTAATGATTGCTAAAACAACACTACATGCCAACAAGCAAAATCTATGGGTGATAGATAGTGGTTACTCCAAGCACATGACTGGAGACAAAATAAATTCATCAAACTCAAGAAATGTAATGGAGGATCTATGAGTTTGGGTGATAACACTATAGTCAAGATATGTGGTAAAGGCATCTTAAGCCTAAATGGTAAAAACCCCACTAAAGATGTTTTATATGTGGAAGGATTGAAGCACAACCTATTAAGTGTAATCCAAATGTGTGACAATGGTTACAAAGTCATATTTGATCCATAAGGATGCAAAATAAGAAATAATGGAAAAAAAATTAGACAAGGATTGAGAACTGACAACAATCTTTATAACCTTTATAAAGTAAAAGGTCAAAGTTGTTTGATAGGACAAGCTAATGAAAGCTAGTTGTGGAACAAAATAATGGGGCATGTAAATTTTGATAATCTAGTGAAGGTAAGTTCAAGAGGTCTGGTAAGACACATGCCTAAAATAACCAAGCCTGCAAATTTCATATGCAATGAATGTCAGCAGGGAAAGCAAACAAAGGCTAGTTTCCCAACTAAAGAATATTCAACCTCTAAGCCCTTACAACTGGTCCATACTAATTTGTGTGGACCTACAAGGACAAGGGGACTACAAGGAGAAATGTACTTTATGTTTCTAGATGATGACTAAACAAGAATGACTTGGGTGACATTTATTAGAGACAAGTCCCAATCCTTTTAGAGATTCAAGATATTAAAAAAAAATGGTTAAAAAATAATTTGGGAAGAAGAATTAAATGTTTGTGATTAGACAAAGGAGGAGAATTTTCCTCAAGTAAATTTGTTGAATACTATGAGGCACATGGAATCAAGAGATAATTCTTAGTTCCAAGAACCCCATAGTAGAATGGAGTTGTAGAAAGAAAGAATAGGGGCATGTGTAGGATCATCATGGAAAAAATAGGCCCTTAAGTGGTGAAAAATTCAGAAAAATCAAAGTTAGGCAACTTGACATAAAAAATTTAATAAGTTATCTATATTATTTAAAAAATATGTAAGAATAGAATCTATAGCAAATTGAATGTATTTTCTAAACTACTAGGTTTATTTAAAAAAAAAATCTATTTGGTGAAAATTTTGAAAATTTCAAAATTTCTTGATAAATGCTACTTGTCCGACCACCTACCACAATAAAATACCACTTTTAGATATAGTAGACTCATTTCTAATGTGATGCATATTTTTTGTAATTTTTTCCAAGTAAATAATTAATTATGAATTTTTATTACAAATTTTAAAAAATATAAAACTTGTATGTCGACCACCTTAACTTGGTTAAAACTTCATGAAATTCAATTTTTCTTTTTTTTAATCCTATAGTATGCGAAGCATAGAATGTGGCATGTGTTTCAGATTCAAAAAATGTGATACCGTTTGAAAGCTATAGATGTTTTTCAATCAACCTATCAATCAAGACTTTAGTCGTAATTCAAATAGAAAATGACTAATAATTATTTATTAAATTCAAAGTAAAGCATAATTTATAATGGTGGAAAGTTGAGAATATCCTTTAAAAACCCTTTTTGTTTCATCAATTTTGGGTTTAAAAAAAGTTGTTAGCCACATACCCTACACATACCCATTATATCACCACTTTTTGGCCCATCATGATCCTTCACATACCCATAGAGTGGTGCAAGACATAGCCAAAACAATGTTAAAAGAGGCCAAATTAGCTGATATGTTTTGGAGAGAAGCAGCTCATACTACAGTATATATTTTGAATAGAGTTCAAATCAGAGCACATAGTGATAGTACCCCCTATTAGTTGTGGTATGGAAGACCTGCATCTGTGAAGTACTTCAAAGTGTTTAGCAGCAAGTGCTATATCAAAAGAGAAGAGGAAAATTTGGGAAAATTTGAATCAAGTGAAGGAATATTTTTAGGATATTCCACTCAAAGTAAAGATTACAAGAGCTACAACATTAGGATGAGCAAGATTGTGGAAAGTATCAATTTCAAAATTGATGAGAAAGTAAAGTATATCAAACCTAATGAGAATTATTTTGATGATGAACTAGATTTTGATGAACCAACAACCAATCATGAAGAAGAAGAATCTGAGGAAGTAGAAGTTAAGAAGGCCCCTACAAAGTAAGTTAAAAAAGATCTCCATAGATCACATAATTGGGGAAAAAAATGGAGTTATAACTAGGAGAAGGTTTGCAAATAAAAAAGAACAAGTAAACTTTTCTCTCCTATCTCATATTGAACAATTTTTTTTTACTGAAGATAGCAAGGATGAGAGCTGGATAGAGGCCATGGAAGAGGAGCTAAATCATATTGAAAAGAATAAAACATGGGAGTTGGTTCCTAGAACGCAAAGAAAAAATGTGATTGGAACTAAGTGGGTGTTTAGAAAATAGCTGAATGAGGATGGAGCTATTATGAGGAATAAGGAAAGATTAGTATGCAAAGGATATGCAAAAGTTGAGGGCATTATGGTGTAGGAGCACCTTGTGAGTTTTAAGCCTCTATGAGGAAATTCTACTTTTAGTTTGATGTTTTAAAGATGAAATAAGGTCTATTTAGACCAAAATTTATGTAATTGAGTCACTTTAGGTCTTAAGGAGTCATTTTATAAAAGTTGCTCAAATATTGAAAAAATTGCCAAAAATTGTCATGGCAAAATTGTAAAAGTTGTAAAATGGGAAGTTGAAGGGTCAAATTAGTTTAGAACTTTAAAATTCAATTAGAATTGGTTGTAATTTGTTGTAAAAGGGATAAATAGAGCTTATTTCATCATTTTAAGGTAGGGGAGTTGGTGTATGGAAGAAAAACTTCAATACAAAACATTGTTTTGAGCATTTTTCCAACATTTTGTTCTGAGATTTGGTTTGGCACGTGTGTGTATGGCCTTCCTAGGGCTTGGAATTGATTTTTTAATATGGTATTATGAATCCCTTCTCCATTCCAATTTTTTTCATTCAATTTCATTAATTTTTTCTCCAGATATTTCAAATTTACTCTAGGCAGTTAAGATTCAGATTTGAAGGTGGCTGTAGACAATCAAAATTCAATAACTCTTAATTTCTCCAATTAAATTTCATAAAAATTGGTGTGAAGGTCTGTGAGGACATACTCTTTCATATTATCCAAGTTTTAGGGTAAAAAAAAGTTCTTATGCCTTTTTGAGAAAGCCCTAGGCTGTCATAGTGTGTTTTTTGCTCTTTTGAAGACCCTCATGGCAAGGGTTAGAAGAAATTCACTTGGAAACTTATGGATAATGGATGATTAAGAATGTGAATATATAATTAAAGTTTTTTGAAGAAAAAACCTGGTGATTAGAGGTCTGGAAAGTATACTTTCAATAAACCCTCACTATTTGAGCATAGTTTTAAGCATTGAGCAAGGGTTTTAAGTTTGTTGCTTTGGTGAGTTATATCTTTGCTAAAGATTGTGGATTTATTAGTTTTTTGACCTTTTGAATGAATTTTTATAGTTATTTGAGGTTGAGGAGTGAGTTAGTGAGTACCTGCTTTGAAAATTAGGCCTATTTGAGGCTCATTTGCTGTGGGACAGTTTTTTTTTTTTTTTTGATAATCTTTCCAAAACAATAGTACCTAATTTTGAAGTATGTTTAATAAGGATGAAATGAGTCCTAGAATATGCTATTATTTTTGAGGAAATCCACCTAGTTTTCAAGTTATTCTTGATTTAGTGTTTTGGGCCCCTACAAGCAAATTTGATCTTTTGGTGTAAGCAATTGAGAAACTAGTAAAATAGAGTTATAAGGGAGTTTTTTTGGTTTGTTCCTATCAAAATAAAGATGAATAAGGTGTTTTATGAGTTTAGTAAGTGTTTTAGGTCATAGTTCCATTTTTGGTGTCTTCTAACCTTGTGAAATCAAGTTCTAATGAAGTGAATTTGGTGAAAGTTTGAGAGATCTAATTGTATGAAAGTTTTGGAACCCTTGTACTACATCAATTGGTATCACAAATCAAAAGGTCTAGGAAAGAGAGTTTGGTGTTTTTGTGTTTGTGATTGTGCAGGTTGAAGAGAGAACCTGGTTGCCAAAAGACTAGGTAGAGGAAAAGAGAAGAGACCTAGGTGAGGAAAAGTCAAGAGGAAGCAAGGTTAAAGGGACTTGATTGAAGAGAAGATGGATTTGTTGAGAAGGAACTTGTAGGTAGTGGGTTCACAAAAGAAAGTAGAAAAGGAGAGGAAGAGGAAAGAGGAAAAGATGAGGCAAATAGAGATTGAGAAAGAGATAAGAGAAATAATGTAAGCTATGGAAGAGATGATAAGAAGGCATGTAGATGAGATGGAGTAGTTACTCAAGAGAGCACTCAATTAACACTTTCCAATGAAGAAGAAAGTTGTATGGCCCATTAAGGAGATAGTTAAAAGGAGAAGACAAGTGAAGATAATAGAGGAAGAAGAAGAACAAACCAAAATAGAAAAGGAAAGGAAGATAGAGGTTGAAGCCATCCCCAAACATGAAGATGACATTGTAGTAGAGGTGAAGGATCAGATTTTGGAGGAAATGATGAATCCTTCATGAAGAAAAAAAATGAGTTGAAGATGCATGATGGTATTGTAGAGACAATATATCACTTCTTTGTTGTGATAACACTTTTGATGGGGAAAAAACTAAAGGTCAAGATGCAATAGATAGAAGAAGGACAAAGGAAGGTTGTGACACATTAGAGCATGAAGGAGTAGATTCAAGGAGGCAAGATAAAGTGGAAACAAGTTGGCATAGACCAACTAAAGCCAAAGGTGAAAATGAAGACAAGTTGCAACTATTTCAAGGAAGGTGAGAGGCAGAGTATCAAAGGAATCATGGAGGAGAATTTAGAGATGATTTCATATTGTCTCCCTCAATCCAAGAGGGCTTGGAATCTTCTTTTGGTCAGGAGTATAGTGAGGACCACCTTGTGAGTTTTAAGCCTCTATGAGGAAATTCTAGTTTTAGTTTGATGTTTTAAAGATGTAACAATTCCTATTTAGACCACATTTGATGTAACTGAGTCACTTTAGGTCTTAGGGAGTAATTTTATAAAAGTTGCTCAAATATTGCAAAAATTGCCAAAAGTTGTCATAGAAAAATTGTAAAAGTTGTAAAATGGGAAGGTGAAGGGTCAAATTAGTTTATAAGTTTAAAATACAATTATAATTGGTTGTAATTGGTTGGAAAAGGGATAAATAGGGCCTCTTTCATCATTGTAAGGTAGGGGAGTTGGTGTATGGAAGAAAAACTTCAATAAAGAACACTGTTTTGAGCATTTTCCATCATTTTTCTTTGAGATTTGGTTTGACATGTATGTGTATGGACTTCCTAGGGCTTGGAATTTATTTTTTAAGATGGTATTATAAATCCCCTCTCCATTCCATTTTGTTTCATTCAATTTCATTAAATTTTGTAACTCCAGATATTTCAAATTTACTCTAGGCAGTTAAGATTCAGATTTGAAGGTGGCAGCAGGCAATCAAAATTCAACACTCTTAATTTCTCCAATGAAATATCATAAAAAATGGTGTGAAGTCATGTGAGGACATAATTTTCAAGATTCTCCAAGTTATAGGGTAAAAAAATAAGTTCCTATGCCTTTTTGAGAAAGCCCTAGGCTATCATAGTGTGTTTTTTTTGCTCCTTTGAAGACCCTCATGGCAAGGGTTATAAGAAATACACTTGGAAACTTATGGATAATGGTTGATTAAGCATGTGAAGATCTAATTTAAGGTTTTTGAAGCAAAAAATAGGTGCTTAGAGGTCTGGAATGTATACTTTCAATAAACCCTCACTATTTGAGCATAGTTTTAAACATTGAGCAAGGGTTTTAAGTTTGTTGCTCTTGTGAGTGATATCTTTGCTGAAGATTGTGGATTTACAAATTTTTTGACCTGCTGAAGGACTGTTTATAGTTATTTAAGGTTTAGGAGTGAGTTAGTGAGTACTTGCTTTGAAAATTAGGCCTATTTGAGGCTCATTTGCTGCGGGACAATATATATATATATATTTTCTAATATTCTTTCGAAAACAATAGTACCTTATTTTGAAGTATATTTAACAAGGATGAAATGGGTCCTAGAATATGTGATTATTTTTGAGGAACTTCACCTAGTTTGCAAGCTATGCTCGATTTAGTGTTTTGGACCCCTATAAGAAAATTTGATCTTTTGGTGTAAGCAATTGAGAAACTGGTAAAACAGTGTTATAAGGGAGTTTTTTTGGCTTGTTCTTGTCAAAATGATGATGGATAAGGTTTTTTATGATTTTAGTAAGTGTTTTGGGTCATAGTTCCATTTTTGGTGTCTTCTAACCTTGTGAAATAAAGTTTTAATGAAGTGAATTTGGTGAAAGTTTAAGAGATTTGATTGTATGAAATTTTTGGAACCCTTGTACTGCATCACATTGAATTTGAAGAAAAATTTGCACTAGTGGCAAGATTAGAAGAAATAAGAATGTTTCTTTCTTTTTCAATTTACAAGGGATTCAAGGTATATTAGATGGATGTTAAATTTGCATTATTGAATGGAAATCTTGAAGAGGAAGTCTACATT
Organism: Sequoia sempervirens; assembly: GCA_007258455.2. Lineage (NCBI taxonomy): Eukaryota > Viridiplantae > Streptophyta > Pinopsida > Cupressales > Cupressaceae > Sequoia > Sequoia sempervirens. Next base: position 11,175,020 of record VDFB02338372.1, read on the forward strand.
GAACAACCAGAAGGTTTTCAGGAATCAAAAGAAGACTATGTTTAAAAATTGAGAAAGGTACTATATGGTCTTAAGAAAGCACCTAGAGCTTGGTATTCTAGATTAGACTAGTACCTACAACAACAAGGATTCAAAAAGGGATGTGTAGATAGTCATTTGTACTTCAAATCAGAAGGTGAGCACATGATTATTGTTGTATATGTAAATGACATCATTTTTGGAGGTAACAATGATACAATGTGTAAAATATTTGGTACGCATATGCAAGATGAATTTGAAATTTCAATGTTAGGAGAGTTGTCATTTTTCCTTGGCTTAAAAATTGCACAAAGTGATAGAGGGATATTTGTATCTCAAACCAAATATGCTAAGTAAATGCTCAAGAAGTTTGGTATGGAGGATAGTAGACCAGTCAGCACCCCATGATAACTAGTTGCAAATTGAGCAAATCAAATGAATCCCCAAACGTAAATAAAAAAATGTATAGGTCAATGATTGGTAGCTTGCTGTAATTAACTACATTAAGGCAAGATATTATGCAAGCAATATGTTTAGTTGCAATATTTTAGGCTGCACCAAAGGAGTCTCATGTGAATGCAATGAATAAAATTTTTAGATACATCAAGTGCAAATTATTGATTACGGGCTATGGTACCCCAAGAGCAAGGATTTTTCCTTGACAATATATATACAGATGAAGATTGGGTTGGATGCGTAGATGATAGGAAGAGCACAAGTGGAGGAGCATTCTTTTTGGGAAACAAATTGGTTTCTTGGATGAGAAAAAAGCAAGAATCAGTCACTCTATCCACAACAAAAGCAAAGTATGTAGCAACACTAGCATGCTGTACTCAAGTCCTATGGATGAAGTAGACACTTAAGGACATTAAGATAGAGTACAAAGAACCTATCTCCATTCTTTGTGACAATTCAAGTGCCATAAAAATATCAAAGAATCTAGTGATTCAATCTAGAAAAAAGTACATATCCATCAAGTATCACTTCATTAGAGATAAGGATGCAGACAAGGAAGTCAACATAGAGTATGTTCCAACAAAAGAATAGGTAGATGACATATTTACCAAGCCTCTTTCCAAGGAAAATTTGAATATCTGAGGTAGAAGCTGGGAGTCATTGCTCCCACATCATATCACTAAAAATTAGTGATAGGGCATGAATCTAGGGGGAGCCTAATTGTTACTTTATTCATCCTTGGTAATTGAGAATAAGATCAAGTCAGGGTAATTTTTTTTCAAAAATTTCTAATGACTTGATGGTTGCATAATCAAGGATTCCCACTTTATCTTTGAATTTCTTGTCAAAGGGGGAGTATATTTTAAGGGGGAATCAATCCTTTTCCATTGATGTCAAAGGGGGAGAAATGTGAGAAAATTCTCAACATAGGAGCAAGGAGAATTTTGATGAGAAGAGATGCAAATCAAAGGGGGAGTAAATTGCTGTGTAAATGGTTCAATTGATATAAAGCTTTAATGTTATATAATTCAATTGATATCATACCATTTAGTTAATTAGTATGAGCATTTAGTTTTTCCATCAATAAAAAGGGGGAGATTGTTAGCATATTGTTGTCATTAATATCAAAAGGGGACTAGGTGAGAGATGAAATTGATCTTGTATGAAGGGTGTGTTGGAATTGATGTCAAAATATTGTCATTGATGTCTAAGGAGAGATATGGTATGTTGTGGATCTAGTTATGGAAGATGAAGTGTAAGCTGCAAATTTTTCTCAAGATGTTGAATTGTTTTCATGCAATTTTTTCATGGTGTTGTAGTGGATTCTTTTGGTGTTCAAAACTAAAATCAAAGGCCAAATTTGACATGGGTTTTCTGAGAGCTTCTTAGAAAAGTGTAGTGTAGGTCTAGGGGATGTATAATGCACTCATAATTGAATTATTTGTGCTCTCTAGATGTTTTAGGGTTTGTCAGTTAAACCCTAAGGTCTTAATGACACTCTAACATAAGTTCATTTTTGATGTTGACTGCCTATCATAGGTTACTAGTTGCAATAGTTACAACTTATGTCATTAAGATCATTTCGTGATCGGCCCCTTTCCTAGTAGTTATCGACTAAGAAAATATTTGTCGCATTTAATATTTCCCACTTGTCTCATGTAGATATTTCTCTTTGGCGAGATCAATGGTGTTTGTGGAGGCAACAAGATCTAACTTCCTCCCTGCCTTCCCATTGAGTTTGTGGTGGGTCTCGACTAAGTCCCCCGAGGAGTGAGGAATGATGGAGATTAATCCATAGTGGATGAATGATGATCATTGATGAAGTTGGTGGGAATAGATTAAGTGACAGGTGAAAAAGGAGATGATGTGTGTACAGGTGGTGATTAACATGTATCAAAGAGACAACACAATATTAGAGCAAGTAGTTTTAGTGTCCCTTCAACATGGCGATGACAACTTGATTAACGATAGAGATCACACCTTGGAGATTGGGAAATGGCTGCTAGCTCATTGAGATTTAGTGGGCTCGTTGTCAGTGCTAGAAATATAGTAGGGGGTCGTGTAGATTGAATGGCAGTTGATCCAATGGTGATTGCCATGTCCATTCACATCACTAAAGAAGAAATAAAGGAATATGCATAATAGCAATGCATGATGTATGATCTACGATGGAGAAGAAGAGAACACTTATTTGACAATTAGGTGTTAAAGATGAATGATTGAATTGGAGTCCCAAGATCATGGCATGAAGACTAGTGATCGAGGACATAGATTTAAATATGAAAAACTACAACGGTCAGGTTTGTGCGAACAAGGTTTCAAGCCAGAAACCTGCTCTACTATAAGTTAATTGGCTCAACTACACCAACGACCAATATGATGGAAAATTTGATCTGCTAAGTGGTGAAATAGATTGCTAAGATGATGATCATATTAGATTGAATAAATAGAAAAAAATTATATGTAAATTCAATTCTAGGGTTTGACAGAGAGAATAAGAGGAAAAATTATTTACACTAGAATTTAATGTTGCGAGGCTTAATGTAGGAGTATGATAGTGTATAAGATATCCTCGAACCCTAACAGAAGATACGTATGTGGTGGAGAATCCTGAGGCAATCACCATTGGTCAGTAGGTACACAAAAAAATATATTAGAAGATTGAATAAGAGTGGTAAGAAGGAGAGTAAAGAGAAGAAGATTGAGTACAAATAGTAGAAGGTATTTTGGGCTTCTGAGGTGGACATAGAATACACTGAATTGAAAGGATAGAGCTATATAAGGAGTTGTAGTGTAGAAAAATGCATAACTTTACATTTTCACACT
>VDFB02338372.1:11183684-11222201 GCA_007258455.2 Sequoia sempervirens
CACCAAATAGATTTTGTTTTAAAATAAACCTAGTAGTTTAGAAAAATACATTCAATTTTCTACAAATTCAATTCTTACATATTTTTTAAATAATATAGATAACTTATTCAAATTCCCTTTACGCCAAGTTTCCTAACTTTGATTTTTCTCGATTTTTTTTGCCACTTAAGTGCCTAATTTTTCCATGATGATTCGAAGCATACCCTTTAGCATTACCTGGAAATGATTCTTTCCTCGATGATAACATGTTGACAATCAAACAAGATACATGGAAATTGTATTTTAACAAATCTAAGTGCACAATTGACTCTGACATAGGGGTTATAATAAAATTACCCATAAAAGAGACTATTCCCTTATCATATCAGTTAAACTTCCTATGTACAAACAACACCGCTGAGTATGAGGCATTACTTACTGGATTGCATGCCACTCTAGTTATGGGTGCTAGAGACATTAAGATATTTGTTGATTCAAAATTAGTCATCAAATAAATAAATGAAACATATCAAACAAAACATGAAAAATTATCAAAATACAAGGATCTCACAATGAGTTTGTTAGAGAAGTTTGAAGAATTCACCATTGATAACATCCCTCAAAAAGATAATCATCATGTGGATGCAATGGAAAGTAGAACTTCTCTTATTTCCCCTTTAGATCGTTCAAAATACTTCACCTTTATTGTGCATACAATTATGAAACCATTGATCGACGATAAAGAAGATGAAGTGTTAGCAACAAAAATCCAAAACTCAAGTGAATGGTATGATACAATATTCAATTATTTGAAAGATGATACCTTTCCTAAGCCAACAAATTAAAAAAATCACTCTTTTCTTTGAAAATTTGTGTCTAGATATATCATCCTATAAGACATCCTATATTTAAGAGATCCTTTGATGGCCTTTTGCTTAGGTGTCCTAAACAATTTGAAATCCCTATAACACTTGAACAAGCTCATGCAAGTGATTGTGGTGGGAATTTTGGAGGAAGATCATTAATTCAAAAGGTAATCCACATAGGATATTATTGGAAGAACATGGAACAAGATTGATTTGAATATGTTAAGAAATGTCACAAGTGTCAAGAGCATCAAAACTTAATTCGTGCTCCTACCTCTGAGCTTCCCACACAAGTTCATATTTGGCCATTCTTGGTATGGGGTTTGGATATTATTGGAAAAATATCTCCACCCTCATCCGTAGGACATACATTTATAATCATGACAATATATTATTTCACAAAATAGGTAGAAGCTATTCCCTTGCATTCAACAACAACTGATGTAATATGTCATTTCATATTGGAACACATGATTGCTCAGTTTGGACTTCCTTCTGCATTAGTTTCAAACAATGGAACACCATTTAAGAATAATGATGTGAAGAAGTTCTTGGAAACATTTAGTATACAACATTGATTCTCAATGCCTTACTACCCGCAATCTAATGGATAAGACGAATCAACTAAATAAGAAAAAAAGTGAACAAACATAATAAATATTGGCATATATGCAATTAACATACACATTATGGGCTTATTGTACTAGTATCAGAACTTCATCAAGAAACACACCTTATAACCTTGTTTATGGTGCTGAGGCAATTATGCCCCTGGAATTAGAGATTCCCTCCTTAAGAATAGCTCTTCAAGGGCTAATTGATGACAATATTTATAGGGAACAATGATTACACCAACTTGAAATGATCGATGAAAGGTGCATCAATGCCCTTGAACATCTTCAAGCTTATCATGAGAAAATGCAACGAAGTTATAATGACTATATCATCCCTCACTCATTTAACAAGGGTGATTTGGTGCTATATGAAAATCATCGAAATGTCAATGCTAACCCGAACAAGAAAGGAAAGTTTAGCCCTAATTGGTTAGGACCTTATGTAGTTCAATAGAGCTATGGGTCTAGAGCATACCTGATATCTAAAATGGATAGTACACCCCTTTGGGAACCTATTAATGCTATGCATTTTCGTTTGTAGTATGCCTAGCCTTTTTGAATGGTGTGAGTTTTTAAAGTAGCATTGTTAGAGTTAATGGATAGCATGTCACGCTTGCTTCATTCTTGACACATAGTCCTTTGTGTCTTGAATTGTGGAGTAGTGGGTTCAATGTGGTTTTGGATTCTTAGTTTCTAGGTATCATGGTATTCATACCTTATGGTGTATGTTATGTTACGTTAAATCCTTATTTGTATATGTCCTACAATTAAAACATAAGTGCATTTAATATAGCAGAACATACTACATCTTAAATTTAAGAAAGCTTAAGAAAGGACATGTTAGATCATGGAGATATTTATTGAATAGTCTAACATAGATTATTTAAAAAATTTCATTGTCATCTAACACAAATATAAAATCCAAGCATGCTCATATATATATATATCAAAATTTTTAATACATCTCATCAATAGTACAATGTCACTATGGCCTATGACTGCTAGATTCCTCGGGATGTGGTTTCCGCGCCCATCGAGAGATAGTGGTGTGTGTTTGGGACCTACTCATGCTAGAAATCTCCCACATAGTTCATAGTGCCCCACGTAACTCACCCTTGCATATCAGTGCTTCCACATGCTTTCACTCTGCGCAGTCTCTATCAGCCTAGATTCTGACATTCTCTCTTTGCACTCACTCGACATATGACTGTAAGATAGCCTCTCTCTCAGATCGTTGAGTTGCTCGAGCCTCCTCTAACTCTACTACCAATGTTGATACCTAACCCTTAGCTTGATAAGTGTGCCTGGATACACCATCATATGCTCCCCTAAGCCTCACATAAGGCTCAAACAGGTCCATGCACTACATCATAAACGGTGGGGGCATGTACTCTATGGCCGTAGCCTCATCTAAAGGAAGGGGTGGCACTAGCTCTATAGCTACACATTAGAAGAGATCCTCTAGGTCTATCACATTCCCTATAAGATAGAAATCATAAGAATAATAAGTATACATCATCATAATATATACATATAAATGAGCATGATATATATAAAAACATAACACATAATAATAAATATCATCACCTGGGTCTATAACATGATTCGTAGGAATCCTGAATGCCCTACTACTCTCCCCATGCTCTTGGACACTAGCATGTGTAGATTGTGACCTCGTAATCCATGTGGGAATTGTATCTCTCTACTCAGGTCTAGGAGGACTAGCCTCACGCCTATCACTACCCTTGCTTGTAGGGAAGCTCTACTCATCCTCTGTCTCCTTGTCATCCTCCTTCCCCTCATAGTCATTGTCCTCCTATGACTCCTCATCCTCCTCTAGGAATAGATCTTCTGGATCTACCCTACTACTTGACTCTCTATCCTCCTCCCTTGGATTTGGTAAAGGTCTTGACAAGCCCATAGGATAGTCCATAGGAAAGATAGCTCCTGGCCGAACCACCTCCCACCACTCGTCGTACTTCTATGTCATGCTGACGTAGTCTACGTTGCAGACTAGGGGAATGTCTATATCCTCCTCCTCTGCATCGCTAATCCTACAAATGCATCCTTTTACATTTTCACAATTGTTTGGACCCACCTTATTTGGTCCTAGTTTGCATCCACAAGCCCAATCCTTTATTGGTGAAAATGGAGGCGGGTGAAAATTGGGTGTGAATCATACTTTTATAGAAATTTTCTATTGTTTCATGTTGGTTTTGTTGAATAATGGCTCGACATAGTGGCTCATTATACCCCAAGATCACTATACAAAAGGTAAAAGATAAAATGAATGAAATTTACCCTCTTTTATCTTTTTATACATGCATTTTTAGGTCACTTTTTGTTAAAAAGAAAAGAAGTGCTTTTTATTTAAACTAACATATTTGGAGCTAGCAAATTACATTTTTGATGCCATTTGTTGTGTTGGAATCATGGATCCACTCTCGTTCTCATCAAATGTCTATCATCAAGTGGAATGGTACTTGGAAATTCCCTGTGATGGACTTGTCTAGTTCGATGTGGTTAGATTGCTACCTTGATTCCACCTCCGTAAAGCAAGCGAAATCAAGGGGGCATACATCTACTCTCAGATTTAATTTTCTAGGAAAGTTATATAAGAGGATTATTTTTTAGATACTAATGACTTTGTGATGCAGGATGCAGTTCTTAACTGAACCAAATATTTTTGGATAGGATGCTCTCATGCACTTTTAGGGTTTTGCACCTAAAAGGAGAGAGGTACCCAAAAGTCTTAATGGCTCACTCAAGAATAAGAACTTAAGATTTAAATGAAAATATGATTGAAATATGTCTAAGGGGAATGTCCTAGATGCAATTGATTGATAAAATGGATTGATTACTAGTGCAAAACTAAGAAAATGTAAAGTGTTTGAAAACACATTGTGATATGCAGAAAGATAGATTGAATGCAATATAAAACAAGATAGAGAAGTCAAATAGAATGAGTGCACCTGGAAACTAGTATAGGTTAGAGTGAAGGCTATAAGTGTCTTTGAAATTCTAGAAAATCTAATTTTCTAACCAACTGAGACTCATATGCCAAGCTAGACGACTTAGTCCCAGATCAAGGTTTCTATCCAGAAAGTAGTTTCAGAGAAATGGGTACTGGAATTTGAAAAATATTCTGAAAAAAATATCCAGTGGGGCTCATATGCCACTAATGGCATATCAGTCATTTTCTACTTTTCCAAAAATTAAAATGATAGATCTATACTCCAACACCTACACTTCGTTCCCAAACTGAAACCTAGATCCGATTTTGTGAAAACACCTACAAAACAGAAAATAATTTGATTTCTAATGGGGGCTTTTCCTTGGTCAAACCCATACTTTGGTATTTAAACCTTGAAAAGGATAATGAAATATGCAACAAAACCCTAACCCTAAGTGTGTCTAAGGCTAGGAAATCTAAAGCAAGATGCAACCCTATTCTAACATGCAAGAATAAGATGCATGAATGAAACTTGAATAATGTAAGACTCTCTTTAAGAGACCCTAAATCACTTTAAAGGAATATTAATGACATACAAACCTTCCTTAGGCTGAAGATAGAGAGAAAATGGAAGATAGAATCACTTAGAAAAAAGTCCTTAGGCTTGGCTTGATGGCTAGTTGCATCTTCCCAACCTAGAATTCTCCATGATTCTCCATAGGAATCCATGATCAGCCCTAAACAATGAAATATCTTGGATAAAAAGTGAGCTTGAAGACCTACAAAAACTCATGAATTCTTCCCTAAAGCTTCAACTTTGTTGTAGATAGACTTATGAATCTTCTTGTGAAAGATATTCAACACTTGACTTTTGAATTTGTTTGTTAAAAATGACTAGATGATATGAAAAATGACCTAAAAATTATATTTATAGGAATCAATACCTAATTGAACATTATTTAGACCTCAAAGGCTGACATCCATAAGAAATTTAAATTAAGTCAATGAATTTCCTACTCAAAATTGAAAAATGCCCCAAAAGGGACTAATTTGTCACTCTGGGCGACTTAGACCCACTAGAGGGGACTCATTTGCCCAAGGTGGCAAATGGGTCCCAATTGAGGTTTTTAAGGTGGGTTTTTGAAATTTGAATGATTATTTGTCAGGATTTATATGATTTTTGAGTGAAATAAGCCTTAAGGTCCAAAATAATTGGGTTTTAGGGGCCTATAAATGGTAAGTTTAAGGAGCAATTAATGCAAGGATGCCAAAATAGGTCCAAATTAAGCATGAAATTTCCTCTTTCTTCAAAAGTGTACAATTTTCTACACTACATTTAGCCCCCACTTTAGTGCCCATATGACTCTACGTCCATATGCAAGCTAAAGGAATCTAAACAGTACACTTTACTTCATAAAAGATACTCATTCAAAAGATGGGAGAATGAAGCCCCCAGTGTAGTTATCTACAAAACCACGACATTAGGAACCACATCCTACAACATGAATTTTTTAGTTGTCCAAAATTCCTCTTATGCATCTTCTAGAAATCAAATTCGAGGGTAGATGTATTCCCCTTTGATTTCACTTGCTTTATAGAGGTGGAATCAAGGTAGAAATATAACCACATTGAATAGGGAAGATCATATCATAGGTTATTTCCAAGTACCATTCCACATAACGATAGATGATTGACAATGTTGGGTGTAGAATCACAATTCCAACACAATGAACAACGTCAAAAACGGAGCTCACTAGCACTCATTATGTTGTTTGGAATAAATAAAACCTTTTTAACTCTAATATAGTAAAAACCCTAGTTTTATACATAAGAGCTAAAAGTGAAGTAAATTATAACTTACTTTGTTATTTTACCTTCTTGTAGCTCGAGAGTGATGAGAGAATAGTAAAAGCAAGCATATGAGACTATGAGCTTGCAAGAATGGAGACTAGGTGGCATGCGACGAGCGTTAGAATGAGGTGAGTTGATTTTACTACCTTCGCTTAGTCATTACATAGTTATTTGATGATTTTTATTCATTTTTAGGTTAATTTAGGATCTTGGAAAAAAAGTTCGCAAAGTGTCCCACTTTTTTGAAAAGTGTCCCATTTCTTCACAAAGTGTCGCAAAAGGGCTCTAAAGTGTCTAGGGCCTTTAGGAAAGCACACTAGAGTGAATTTAGCACACTTTTATGATGAATAATGTAGAAATTAAGAATTTTAGATTGCTTATAGAGTATATTTTTACTTTATTGATAGGTACCTACCCGTTCATGTTTGGGTGGGAAGCAACTTAGCTTTCTTAGAGACCTAGCCCCCACACTTTCTGCAGAGGACACAAAGCACTTGCAGGTTGTTGGGATATATTAGGCATACCTCATTCCCCCATGAGGTAACATGATGCGATGTTGATGTCTCTAGTCGAGCGCTAAGATTTAGACACCTATACATTCCACCTTCCTACTAGTGAGATGATGATCACTCTAGAGGATGTCCAATGCATTATCTAAGTTCCTATTTGGGGAGAGTGGGTATGGTTCTAGAGAGATCATACATTTTAGGAGTAGAAGGCCGACATGCGGTATTTCCTAGATGGGCCAGTGCACGATGAGCAGATGAGGGTGCAGATCGATCTTTCGATGTTGCTATATTCATAAGCCCCGGTGGTAAGACAAATTATGATGCACATTGTTGCGCTAGTACTTATCCCAGATGGGTGTGCAACACACCTAGAGGGAGGAATAGCACACCTAATACACGGGATGATAGAGTAGAAGATAGTATATGCCTAGGGGCACTGTATCCTAGCACATCTATACTATGATCTTGGATGGTTCATCTTTCGAGAGATGGATAACATGGTACACTGTAGACTCCTGCAAGTTTGGTACCTTGAACATATCACATGTACCAGACCTGCCAGCTTCCTATGTCCTACAATAGTGGGGCATCCCCGAGCCTTTAGCTATCCTCTACGATGGTTGTGGTAGTACAAATATTTACACTTTTGGAGAGTGGTATTTGACTAACTAGAGGAGGATGAGATCCTAGGGAAACCTTATCAGCTTACACTTTAGTGGCTAGATCCTACAAGGAAGTTGAGGAGATTGTAAATAGACATATTTTTAGTCAGTTGACATGACTACGTAGTATGTCCCTTCTACTATGATTGAGTCATGTGGTAGTTTGGGCAGATCTAGACACCACCTAGGGCACAACCCTTTTCAAGAGATCTGCGTGGAGTGCCTAGAGACTAGGTGATATAGTATAGTTCACTGTAATTTTTTTTTTTTGAGAGAAACTCTTAGTACTCAAATCATGATGAGCCTCTAGTATCTGACGCAGATAATGTTGGTGCCATAGATGATTATGAGGAGTGGTGGATAGTATCACAACCAACTCCTATATTTTTTATTGATGAGCCTATAGGAGATGCAGGACCATTTCCAAATGAGGGAGATGAGGTAGAGGATAGGGCCGAGGAGACACGGTACCAGAGTTGTAGAAATATTCACAGATGTCATAGATGAGGAGTATGATGAGGATACAGATCCTGACTATGATGAATAGGACAGAGGGGAGGAGGATGAAAACAAGGAGAACTAGAAGGAGGACAAGGAGGAGGAGCCACTCATGAGTGAGGGTGATGAGGTAGCAGCCAAGGATCGATATGAGTGGAGAGCGACCTCACCCATTTGTATGACTAGATCATGAGAAGTAGACACAATAGGAATCAGTTCCTATGGTCATGTAGAAGCTATCACATCTTCCATGCCCCTTGCATAAGATGCGGTTGATATTTCTCATCCTGCTAGAGATATAGGTGATGATGTATTATTTATGCATGTGCTTTGTGTCTATGTTTATGCTTTATATATATCATGATGTGTACTGATTATGTATTGTTTATACCTTGCAAGAGCTACGAGAGACTGGTGAGATCTCTATTGACAAGAAACTAGAGAGATAGTGCTAGCATCTATCAACGAGGAGGAAAAAGACTCAAACTATGTGCCACCACTCATTGTGGATTAGGACCCAGAGTCACTTAGGCCATTTATGAGACTATGGGAAACATATGAGAGTTTTAGGAGATGAGTCTACCAAGCCAGTACTTCAGTAGAGGCACAGTCTTCTCAGACCCCTACAAAGTTTGAGAGACTAGAGTCAAAGATAGCTCGACTATAGGAAGAGAGGGATCAGATAGAAGGAGCACAACAAGAGGCTCTTGTATAGATACGTGGCTTAGATTTTGTGCTTAGAGTCACCGAATCATGATAACAAGATTCACATACTACCTTCTCTTGACATACCACTACCATACTAGCATGAGTACTAGATCTCGAGGGATCTGTTAGTCATAGACCTCAGTGATATTGTGATTAATTAGATGGAAATGTGATTAATTAAATAACCTTTGTAAGATTACTTAATTAATTTCTTCATGATTTAACATAGCTGATGTGATCTAATTAAAACTTACTATAGTTTCTTTTAGATGCAACATGGTGATTAAGTATGTTATGCTAAATTACATGCAACTATAATCTAACATAATACACAAGATGAATTTTGAATAGTATTGTTACCAAATTTTCACCACAACTCAATTGGTGGAGCTAGATTAAACATTGTTATATCTTAAGGTGAAATTATAGTTATTTCTTCATTATGCTTAAGTGCTGTTTGCACTTTGTTCATTATTATTTAAGGGACAATCATGCTTTGAAAAGCAGAATCATAATTTCAGAAGTACTATTCAATGTTCCAGAATTAAATGAATTACAGAATTGAGCATACAAGCAACAAAGCATTTCAAATGCTTTCATTTATTTCATGGAATAATTCATATTTACATAGATTCATTTGATTGCAAGAATCCAAATGATAATACAACATTGCATTGAAATGAATTTTCTTTTCAAAATGAAAAGCATAAAATGAAATAAAATATCCACACAAGCCATGGATGGGACTATCACAGTTCATTATTAATAGCACACTACACTATGGAAGATGCAAAAGAAGAAATCACATAAGTAACAACATAATCATCATTTCCTGATTGGATGATGGTCGATGCTGAAATGGTGCACCTTTTGTCTTCTCGAGCTCCGTTGACCTTTAAGAGAAAAGAGGGGAATGTTAGAGGCTCCGATTATGAAGATACCTATATGAATCACCAACAATAGTGTAGCCTGCTACTAATCATACACTAAAACAATCAAGTAAAGTGCAGAGAAATAAGTTGAAGGAGAAGCATCAATATGATCATGATATATTGTTTTTTATGCTAACATTGTTTGTTTCCTTGTGCAGGTATAGGTAAAATTACAATGCTGTTTATTATTCGAAGACCAAGCATGTGGAGGAAAATGAGCTCCTACAAGGGTAGAGCTTGGCGTGCTTCCCTTATTCATTACAAGTGGGATGATAGGAGATCATCATCATATTCATCAAGAAAAGAAATAATATACAATTGAAAGAGTTAAGCATAGTTATCCATCAAAGCCATCAAACTAACTGTCCACTCATAACAAGCAGAAAGTGCTTTCTGAAAGCTACAGGTGGACCATTAATTTAAATCGGCTCATTGATTCAGCTGAGTACATTCATCTCAAACGTTGTTGTATGTTTAGGTTCTTTTTCTATCTAAAACAATGCATCTTGTTTCATGTTAATGCTACAGCTGTGTTTTGTTTCTGATAGTGAACAGGCATACATAATGCTTGATTACAAAAAGCACTGTCCAATGAAGGAGATAAAAGGTATGTACGAGTTTCAAATTTTCATTCAAAAAGGAACTGTACTTAAATACAAGTTTACATAATAAAGACAAGTGAAGAGAGCTTCATATTTCTATCAGAATAGTGGATGAGGACCATCAATAAAGTGAATGCTGTTTAGTAAAAAAAAATAGTGAATGATTCAATAAAACAACTAGTTTCATTATGGCTGAAAGTGCAAATGACTTCTTTAAGTAGAGCTTTTGTATCACTATTATTTGAAAGTAGACAATCAAGATACAATTCTTGAGAGAATTGTTTTGTCATGTTTCCAAATTATATCTTTAAAGAATCTCAAGTATCAGACAAAGAAAAAAAATGTGAACAGGTTTGACAAGGATCAAAATATATACAAGTCATCTTCAGAACAGGTAGAATATACATTGGACATGGTCTAATTGAGGGTTTGGAGTGTACCCCTGAAGAGATTGTGAATATAGAAGAAGCAAAATGAACAATCAAGCTATAGATATAAATCAAAGAGAAATGGAATGAAAATCAAACAGTATAAGCCTTAGGCTGTTTATACTTTACATGGAGTTTGATTAATAGACTATAGATTGCTAACTACATCCTTCAAGCCGATCATAAATATATCTACAAATGTTTAAATGAACAAGAAATCTACAGTCTAAAGATTATAATGAAAGGAGAGTTCAAAATAGCATGCCAATGACACCTGAAAGTGTAAGCAAAGGATACCTTTTAGAATTTTATAAATCCATGTAAGGGCTTCTGTTAAAATATTCAATTCTATCATATTATGGTGTTCCATGTTGAGAGAATGCATAGATTTCTTTCAAATAAAAAATACTCATATGGGAACTGAGAATAGAAGAATGCCATGGTAACAACACAAATGCTTGCTTATTCATACCCACACTGGGGTTTCAGATAAAAAATACAAATTTTCACCATTTCCAGTTTACCCATATGGGTATTTTATTAGAACAACAACATGGGGTTTTGTCACATGTTTTCAACAACAGAATGCATTCTCTTCATAAACAAAAAATACCCATATGAAGGAAATTAAGAGCAACAAAATACCAAAAGAAGTGCCAAGTTGGGTCAGGTTGAGTTTTACATATACAGATTTTTTTTTGTCTATTTTCATGTACCCACATGGGGTTTTCTACAAGAGGAGTCGGGAAATATGTTTTCCTTCATTTTCAGAGATACCCACTTTGGGGCTTTTGGTAAATTACAAAATTTCTTCATTTTGCAAGTACCCATGTGTGGGTTGCAACCAAATAGCAGGATAAGTGCATTTTCATCAAAGTAACAAATGCCCACATTAATTTTGTGTTTTCAAAATACAAATATATTAAAATCCTTTTGATGGGTTGAGCTTTAAATGCCTTCAAATCTTATGGTGAGTGTATATACATGGTGCAGCCTATGTGATGACTAGAAATTTACAAATAAAAGATGAGAATTCATAAGCTTTCATAAGCTTTCTATTTTGCATAGAGATGCCAACAGGGAAAGAACAAAGACTTACCATTGTTGCTTGTGGGAGACAAGAAGCCATGACCAGAGCTCCACAGAGCTTCCAAAAAGCAAGAGTTCAAGCTCTCAAAATGGCAGTCGAGCTCTCATAGTGATCACAAGAATTAGATCACAAAAGTAACAAGAATGAAGACACATGATTGATCAGATTATCATCTTATGGCCACGGCCTGTGAGGCCTTCTTTATCATCCAAAAGAGCCAAGAAATAATATAATGATAACCAATGCTTACCATGAGTAGCAGAGGTCAATTTTGGTGAAGTTTCAACCATAATGGAGCTCAAATCTCTCTAGAAAAATAGAACCCTAACTCTTATATGGAAGCTAGCAAGAGATAAGGAAAGCACAGAGAAATGAAATACAAGTAAAGATTAGAGGTAATGTATGCGTAGGCCACAGAATTATAAGGCCATTTTTTCCCTTCAAATTGATGGGAAAAGCTACAGAATTAAATGAAGACCACTTACTAGTGGAGAATCAACTATCTTGAAGTTGAAGTCTTAGCTTCTAAGGCATTCACAAGCTGCAAGATTAGACTTTCATGGCAGTGCATTCTCTTCCCAGGAAGACCAAACTTGCAAAGTGTCAAGTGCAAATGAGCTAAAGATTAGGTTTTGTTCCCCTTTTTCCATATGCCCTAATTCAAACTTAGGGGTTTTTCATTCTTTTCTTTTGCATTTGATGTTAAAATTTATTCAAGTTTAAAGTGGCCAACTTCCCTTGTGCCTAGGTTGAGCCACTTAGGAGTAATCACAAAACTTCATAAGTCTTATTTTTAATGGTTTTAAGATTTTGATTCATAAGGAATTTGACTTAAAATGTCAAAGCTTATGCCTATGAAATGATAAATAGAGAATCAGATAAGCCTAAGGTTTTTTCTATTGATTTTAAAGAAATCAATATTCATGCTCAATTTGTTTTGATTGATTTTTGAGAAATCAGTCATAGATTGGAAAATTGTTTTTAAGGGAAGGGAGATATGGATAGAAGATACTCCTATTTTTTATGATTTTTGAGAAAATCAAACATTGTGATGGAGAAATAAGGATGTAATTCTTTTGCAAAAGATTTTTCAATCTTTAATTACAAAAATAGACAAATTGTAAAATCTGCAATCATGTAAAGCAGAAGCATAAAGCGATCTTTTATAAATTGTTTTATGATTTCTTGCTATTTTTAGTAGATTATATTGAATTTTTCCTCTTGGTCGAGTTTGAGATTTATCTTGGAGAGATAAGGTGTTTTTCTGGCTTTTAAAGAAGATTCAGCCTATTTTTAGAGGCTTTACAGTTTGATCATAAAAGCAATGTGATTTTTTCTACTTTTATGCAGTCTTTTGAGACAGTTTGAAGCTTTTTTCCTTGAGCTTCTTTGTGAACTCAGATTAGGGTTTCTTGAGAGATATACTTTGAAAAGACATAGTCTTTTTTCTGCTCCTGAAGTTCTGAATAGAGTTTCTTGCTCTTAGCATTCTTGAGCTTGTAAACTCAGTTGTACTCAGTTCAGACAAATACTCTTTCAGTTTTAATAGAGCAACATATTTCCCCTTATTTTCTGTCTCAATTTTTGTAATGGAAATCTGATGTATTTATGTTTTCAAACTTGAATCCTTATATGTCTTGCTGTTGTAAACCTTTGTTCATAATTACATGTTTTAGGTTGCATGTTGTGTTTAGTTTTCCATGTCTTCATGCAAATCACTAATGAAGTATGTGCTAATGAGATTGTGAGGATTACTATGATAGAGAAAATATTATGAGTGGTTAGGTCTGAATTTTCATAAGTTTGGTGAATCATCTATTAGTCATAGGATTTATTTTCAGTTCATCCTTTTATCCCTTTTCACAGAAAATACTTAGAATAATATTCATCGTTCGGAGAACCAACTCACTCTAGAGATCCCTTCTTCATTCAGATCACCCACATCTGAAGAAGGTTTCCATGTTTCAATAGAATTCTGAATCTTTTATTCAGCAGGGTGCAAATCTAATTGACAAGAAGTATGAAACCTAAAGTAATCATAAATTAAATAATCACTTTAGTGCTCAAGATATACACATAACTATTTGTCAAGAATATAGCAATGCAAAAGCATATAGGATATAATCTGATAGCTCTAACAACACTGCTTTATCATTATACTATTTAAATGGACTAGACATAATACTGGTGCATATGCATGGCATTGATAGGGTCTTTGAGGGATGTACCATCTAGTTCTATTAATGTGTAAGCCCCAAATCCATAATTTGTATTGATTATGTAGGTCCCTAACCAATTAGGACTGAATTTTCCTTTTTAAATGTAGTCTACAGTAGTGTTTCATTAATTTTTTATACAATCTACTAAGTCACCTTTATTAAATGTCTAAGGAATGACATGATTATTATGTTTGCATTGTAATTTCTTAGTGTAGGCTTGGAGATGCTCAAAAGCATTAATGCATTGTTCATTGAGCATCTCAAGCTAGTGTAATCATTGTTCCTTATAGGTTTCATTATCGATAAGACCTTGAAGAGAAATCCTTAATGTGGGGATTTCTAACTCCAAGGGCATAATTGCTTCAGTACCATAGATAAGGTTATAGGGTGTGGTTCCTATAGATAATCTAATGCTTCTTCGATAGGCCCATAGTGCATATTGTAATTGAATGTGCCAATTCTTGTTATGTTTGTTAACAGTTTTCTTTAGGATTTGTTTGAGAGTCTTATTAGTGATTTTAGCTTGTCCATTAGGTTGTGGGTAGTATGGTGTTGAAAAGTGATGTTGGATATGAAATGTCTCTAGGAACTTCTTCAAGTCATTGTTTTTAAATGGCATCCCATTGTTAGAAATTAATGCAGAAGGGAGTCCAAAGTGGGCAATAATTTGTTCCAATATGAAATGACATATTACATCAATGGTCATGGATCAAATGGGAATAAATTCTACCCATTTTGTAAAATAATCGGTTGCTAAAATGATAAACACATGTCCAGTAGAAGAAGGTGGTGATATTTTCCAATTAGATCCAATCCCCATACTGAGAATGACCAAATAGGGATTTGGGCATGGAGCTCAGAAGCAGGAGTGTGAATCAAATTGATGTGTTCTTGACATTTGTGAGATTGCTTAACATACGCAAAGCAATATTTTTCCATGTCTCCAGTAGTATCCCATACAAATGAGTTTTGGCACTAAGGATCTTCCTCCAAAATGACTTCCACAGGCGCTCACATGGGCCTGTTCAAGTGCTATAGTGATTTCAAAATCCCTAAGACATCTAAGTAAAAAGTCATTAAAGGACCTTCTATACAACACGTTGGTAAGGATGATGTATTTGGTTGCTAATTTTTGTAAGCGAGTTCAGGTGTTTTTTGTTGTTGGCTCAAGAATGGTACCATCTTTTAAATAATTATATATTGTATCATACCATTCACTTGAGTCTTCCTTGGTTATTGTTAACACTTCTTCTGATTTATCATTGATCGAAGGTTTCATGATTGGGTGAACAATAAATGTGACTTTCTTTGAAGGATCTTGAGGTGATATAAGAGAAGCTGCACTCGTAATTGCATCTACATGCCGATTATCTTTTCATGGGATGTTATCAATGGTAAGTGATTCAAACTTTTCTAACAAGGTCACTGTAAGATCCTTATATTTTGATAATTTTTCATGTTTAGCTTGGTAGACTACGTTTATTTGTTTGATCACTAATTGCGAATCACCAAAGATCTTAATATCTTTGACACCCATGATTAAAGCAACACACAATCCAACGATTCACATCTCATATTCAACTGTGTTATTTGTACATAGGAAATTTAATTGATATGACAAGGGAATAGGATTTCCTATGGGTAGAGTTAATATAACCCCAGTACTAGAGCCTATTCTACACTTGGATCTGTCAAAATATAATTCCAATGTAAGAACTTCAATCGTCAACACATTGTCATTAGGAAAAGAGTCATTTCTAGGTAATGCCAAAGGAGAAGGACCATCAACTAAGTGGTTGGTCAAGGCTTGACTTTTGATTGCTTTTTGTGAAACAAACTTAAGGTCAAACTCATTCAACAAATCACCCATTTATCTAGACATCCTAATAGGTCTGTTTTGTTAAAAAGATGTTTGAGAAGATCAAATTTCATCATTACTTGTATTTACACATTGAGTAAATAGTGTTGCGACTTACTAGTAGCGAATACAAGAGCCAACCATTATTTTTTGATTGGTGTGTAGTGTGTTTCGTAATCTATTAAAGTTTGGCTAATATATAATAAATAGGACGTTCTTTACTGCTTTCATCTTGTTGAGCCAACAATGTTGCAAGAGCATGGGATGATGTGGCTATATAAAGGATGAATATTTTTCTTGGAATAGTAAGTTGTAGAATGGGCAGAGTTGCAAGATATTCCTTCAAACTCTCAAAGGCATGTTTACAATCCTCATTCCAATCAAAATGCACATCCTTTTTGAGGAGATGCATGAAAGGTAATGTTCGATCGGCTAAGGATGCAACGAAATGATGGATGGCTTGAATTCTTCCTTGTAATGTGCACAATTGAGAAATATTTCTTGGAGGTGGCATGTTGATTATAGCATCAATTTTATTTGTTTCAACCTCGATGCCTTTGTGAGATATGATAAACCATAAAATTTTTCCACTATCTACTCCAAAGACACACTTTTTTGGATTTAGTCTCATGTTGTATTTTCACATCCTTTCAGAGATCTTCTGAAGGACATTCACACTGTCTTGTCTGGTTAATGATTTTGATAAGATATCATCAACATAATCTTCCAAGATTTTATGTATGTACTCATGAAATATCAATGTCATGGCTCATTGATAGGTTGCGCCTGCATTCTTTAATCCAAAAGGCATCATAACCCAACAAAATGTCCCCCAAAAGGTTGTAAATGTTGTCTTATATTGATCTTTTGGGTTGATGAAGATTTGATTATATCCAAAAAATACATCCATGAATGACAACAAAGCATGTCTCATAGTTGAATCCACTATCATGTCGATATTAGGGAGGGAAAAATCATCTTTTAAAGAGGCTTTATTCAAGTCACGAAAATCCCTACACATCCTAATATGATTGTCAGGTGTTGCAATTGTGAAAATGTTTGAGATCCATGGAGAATAATTAATAGGTTGAATGAAACTTGTGTCAAGGATTTTTTCAAGTTCTCCTTTAACAAGCAAGGCTATTTTAGGATTCATCTTGGGGTGCTACCACAATAGTGTGTCTCACTTTTGAGACATGCTGATTTTTGCCTGAAATCAGTTTTTTTAGAAAATAATAATCATTTTAGCCTTGAGAGGTTTCATTTAAATGGTTTTAATTGAAGAGGGATAGATAGGACCCCCTTAGATCAAACCCCCTTTGATAGAACCTGTCTAGTATTAAGTCATACCCACAATGGAGTCTCCTTCACACCTATCAAAATGTTGGAAAAAAACATGTCTTCTTTACCTTTTGATAGATTAAATAATGACATTTAGAAATGATCTTTTGCAAGACTATGGCCCTTGAAACGAGCTTTCCAACTAGTATAGTTTTGATATGTTTTAATTTTATCTTGTATTTAATTTTTAAATTTTAACTAAACATAGGTTTTTCTCTGAAAATCAAGCTCTTTTTTCTACAGAGGTGGAAAAATAGTAAACCATTTTATTTTATTTTTGAAAAAATACTCTTTCCCTAGGTATTGATGTCCTTGTTTCACTAAAAAAATAAAAAAATGGATTTTGATATATACACAACAAGTTAGGTTGTACGACACACATGCATGTCCAAATTATACTTACAGTGACTTCAAAAATTAATTAAAAAAATATATGTAACAAAAAATATGAAAACATATCCTTTCCCTAGATATTGATGTTGAGAATCTATATTTTAAAAATTAGAATTTTATATTTTATAGAAAAAAAGTTATGTTGTACGACACAAACGTTACTTTTTGGAAATGTTGATTTCTATTTAAAACTAGTTATTAAAGGAATATTGAAAGATTCATGATTTATTTCATTAAAAAATAAATAAAAAAATAAAATCTACACACAAATTGGCACAAATCACTAGTTTGCATCATCTTCAAATTCTTAATGGTTTAGCTGCTATAGGTCTTAGAAAATGAAGATTCAGTTAAAAATATTGATGTAAATGTCCATCTTGGGAAGAAAGTGAGACACAGTATTGTTATTTCACCCCTTGCGTATCTTTTGTTGAATAAGCTTAGCATTTTCAACAAGGACAATGTTGTGTGTCACTATCTTTGGATTTATTCCTAGCATGTCTGAATATTTCCAAGCAAATAGTTTAGGAAAGTCATGGAGCAAGGTTGCAGTATCCTCTTGTTCTTCATCATCAAGGCACTTCCCTATCTTAATGATTTTTTCTTTATCATCTATGTCCATTGGTATATCAATTTTATCTCCCAAGGGAAGCACACTTGACTTAGGAAATTTAGGATCATATGGTTCCATGCTTGTGTCTTTCTCATTGGTGTTGATATCTTTTTGCTTGGTACTGATCATAGCATAGGTAACCTTTTTCTTTGAAGGAATAGAAGATGTGTTATCATAAGCACCTACAATTTGTTTCAAAGCTCCATCATTGTCCAAGTACTCACATGATGGTGGTAAATCCATATTAAGTAATTTAGGGTGATTTATTGTGATATTGGTTCTTGGTTTGCATGTGATGGTGTTGATGTTTAGTGATGGTCGTTGATTTGCTTTTATTTTCTTAGAAAAAAAAAATATCCCAAACCAGTCTTTGTCTCTTGTGTAGTAGGTTCTATAGGGACTCATATGTCTTGTTCATTCTTTTAACATCCTTTACCACTATATCCTAATTATTTCACAAGTTCATAACCCCTTCCACAAAGTCTTTCCATTTCTTTCATATTTGGTTGTTGTTGATAATCTATCTCATCAAAATTTGTTGTGTAAGTTGTATTTTCTTCCAAAGTAGATGAGGTAGATGCTTGGGAAAGTTCTTCCAAATTCTAAGCTGACATAACTATAGGTTGTTCTTGTTTTCCATCCTCTTTCCTTGTGATTATATACTCACCCATAAATGAAGGTGTGAATTACTATGACCCCCAATCATCACCTAGTAATTTAGACATTGGTTCTTCTTATTGTTTGGCTATCTCGAGAGGTTCTATGCTAGATTTTTTAATCAATGTGTTCATAGGATTTGTCATTCCTTTTTCAAGTTGTAAGCAACTTTTAGGATTAGGGTATATTTCAACTTGATAAACTTTGTTGTTATAGACATATTTCATTATTCAATGAAGGGTCGAAGGCACCACATGCATCTCATGAATCCATGGTCTTCCCAAAAGAAGATTGTACAAAAGTTCATAAGGCATGAAATGAATAGGAGTTTGCAAGGTAGCCATTTAGATGATAAAATGTAAGGTAATTACACCAAGCGATTGCTTTGTGATATTGTCAAATCCCCTAATGGATAAGGAATTAGGTTTGATTTGTGATTTTCCCACACATAATATCTCTAGAAGTTTTACAATGCACACATTAAGGGTAGAGCCATTGTCAACAAGGGTTCTTTTGATGCCTATTCTATTGAATTGGGCTATTATCATAAAGGTTTCATTTTTCTTCTATAATTCTAATGGAGGGAGCTCATGTTGATGGAAGGTAATTTTCAAATTAATTGTATTCATTACTTGTATTAGAGCTGCCACATCATTTGCATTCATACCAGGAGGAACCACTATTTGTTGTAATGTTGGGGTATGTGTAGGATCATCATGGAAAAAATAGGCCCTTAAGTGGCGAAAAATTCAAAAAAATTAGTTAGGAAACTTGACGTAAAAATTTGAATAAGTTATCTATATTATTTCAAAACTATGTAAGAATAGAATCTGTAGCAAATTGAATGTAGTTTCTAAACTACTAGGTTTATTTAAAAAATAAAAAATCCATTTGGTGAAAATTTGAAATTTCAATGCTAGTACTTAAATTTCAGGGAAAAAAAAGAAGTAGGTTTCTATCGACCACCCTAACCACAATAAAATGATAATATTTTTTATAATATTTTAGATATAAGTAGAGGAATCATGTCCTAATGTGATGCATTTTTTGTAATTTTTTCCAAGTAAATAATTAATTGTGAATTTATTATTACAACTTTTAAAAATATTAAAATCGTATGTTTGACCACCTTAACATGGTCAAAACTTCATGATTTTTTATTTATTTTTAATCCTATAGTATGTGAAGCATAGAATGTGACACATGTTTCAGATTCAAAAAATGTGACACTGTTTGAAAGCTATAGATGATTTTCAATCAGCCTATTAATTAGGACTTTAGTTGTAATTCAAATAGAAAATGAATAATAATTATTTATTAAATTCAAAGTAAAGCATAATTTATATTGGTGGAAAGTTGAAAATATCCTTTAAAAATCCTTTTTTGTTTTATCAATTTTGGGTAAAAAAAAGTCATCATCCACATACCCTACACATACCCATCATATCGCCACTTTTTGGCCCATCATGATCCTGCACATACCCGTTGTTTGGAGCATAGTGTGATAATTTGGTGAATTTTTAAGTAGGTCCCAAAGGGAAATCTTTGCAAGAGTATTCTTAAGTTTCTCAACAAGATCATACTCCCTAATGTGTGAATTTAGTCGAGGAGCACTAAGAAATATGGGATTGGGAAAAGGTAAGAGTGTTGGAGTGGGTTGTTGTGGTTGTGGATTATTTCTAGTGTTTTACATATGAGCAACAACATCATGCTTAGGTGGGTAAAGAGTAAATTCGGTTTTAGCTATAGGTTGAGACTTATGTGAAGGTGGGTAAAGGACTAGTTGAGGTTTGATTACGTTGACCTCTTTTGTGTTAGGTTTCTCACAACAAACCTTAGTGGATGGCTTTTGTGAGATGAAGTTATGAAGGGCTTCATCTAGCATGTCAAAGTCATCATGACTAAAAGGTTTGAGAGGTAATTTCTCTTTGGTTGGTTTGGGTTTTTCATCACAAACCTTAGTGGATGATCTTAGTGAGAGGAAGCCCTAGAGGGCTTCATCTAATGTATCCAAGTCATCACTACTAAAAGGTTTGGATGATATAGTTTTTCTAAATTAAAGCATTATTTTTATTGTTTCATTTGATGTGTTTAGTTTTTTATTTTCATTTTCAAATGAATTTGATCTAAATGAAGTAGGAACTAATGCTGAAAATGAAAATTGTAGAAATCTAATGCTATCCATGATTTCCATGAAATTAAATGATGCTAGTTCTAATAATTGTAATGTAATAGAAATAATTGAACTAAAACAAAAAAGTAATTGAGAAAAACAGTAGCTTAAGAAATTGGAAATTGAATTCTAAAAATAATGACGCAAAATGTACACTGGGACTAATTCTTCCAGGGTGGCGAATGAGTCCCAGTAGGGGTATTTTTTAAGTTTTTTTTGAATTTTTTGATGGATTCTTATGTGTTGTATGTTGTATAATGAAAATATAAAGTTCAGATGCAAAATTTGACTATTGTTCAAGGAAATGAAGTGCAATAATGCAAGCTTAAATGAGCTTTTCACTAATGCAAATTATGAAACCCTAGAATGGAAATGAAATAATGCAAAAGGTAATGTAAGCTATTCCTAGGGTGTAAATGAAATCTAAATCAGAAATAGGATGTTCTAAATGTAGGTTCATCAAAATGAACCAAATATTTTTGGATATGATGCTCTCTTGCACTTCTAGGGTTTTGCACCTAAAAGGAGAGAGGTACCCAAAAGTCTTAGTGACTCACTCAAGCATAAGCCCTTGAGATTTCAATGCAAATATGATTGAAATTTGTCTAAGGGGAATGCCCTAGAAGCAATTGATTGATAAAAGAGATTGAATACTAATGCAAAACTAAGAAAATGTAAAGTGTTTAAAAACACATTTGAATGTAATATAAAACAAGATAGAGAATTCAAACAAAATGAGTGCACCTAAAAACTGGTAGAGGTCAAAGTAAGGACTGTAAGTGTCTAAAATTCTAGAAAATCTATTTTTCTGACCAACTAGGACTCATACGCCAAGCTGGGCGACTTAGTCCCAGATCAGGGTTTCTACCCAAAAAGAATTTTCAGAGAAATGGGTACTAAAATCTACAAACAATTTCGAAAAACACCTCTAGTGGGACTCATATGCCACTAATGGTGAATCAGTCCTTTTCCACTTTTCTGAAAATTGAAATCATAGATCTGTACTCAAACACCTACACTTCGTTCCCAAATTGAAACCCAAATCCGATTATGGGAAAACACTTGTAAAATAGAATATAATTTTATTTCTAATGGGGGGTTTTTCTTGGTCAAATCCCTAGTTTGGTATTTAAACCTTGAAAAGGATAATGAAATATGCAGCAAAACCCTATCCCTAAGTGTGTCTAAGACTAGCAAATCTGAAGCAAGATGCAACCCTATTCTAATATGCAAGAATAAGATGCATGAATGAAACTTGAATAATGTAAGACTCACATTAAGAGACCCTAAATAACTTTAAAGGAGTCTTAATGACATGCAAAACTTCCTTAGGCTGAAGATAGAGAGAAAATGGAAGATGGAATCACTTAGAAAACAAGTCCTTAGGATTGGTTTGATGGCTAGTTTCATCTCCCCAACCTAGAATTATTCATGATTCTCCATAGGCATCCGTGATCAACCCTAAATGATTCAATATCTTGGATAAAAAGTGAGATTGAAGACTTGCAAAAACCCTTGAATGTTTCCCTAAAGCTTCAACTTTGTTGTAGATAGAATTATGAATCTTCTTGTGAAAGATATTCAACACTTGACTTTTAAATTTGTTTGTTAAAAATGACTAGATGATATGAAAAATGACCTAAAACTTATATTTATAGGAATCAATACCTAATTGAACATTATTTAGACCTCAAAGGCTAACATCCATTGGAAATTTGAATTAGGTCAGTGAATTTCCCACTCAAAATTGAAAAATGCCCCAAAAGGGACTAATTTTCCACTCTAGGCGACTTAGTCCCACCAAAGGAGACTCATTCACCCAAGGTGGTGAATGGGTCCCACTTGAGGTTTTTGAGGTGGTTTTTTGAAATTTGAATGATTTAAGTGTTATTTGTCAAGATTTATATGATTTTTGAGTGGAATAAGCCTCACGGTCCAAAATAATGGGTCTTAGGGGCCTATAAATGGTAAGTTTAAGGATCAATTAATGCAAGGATGCCAAAATAGGTCTAAATTAAGCATGAAATTTCCTCTTTCTTCAAGAGTGTACAATTTTCTATGCTACATTAACATTATGGTTTTGTAGGTAACTATAGTGGGGGCTTCATTCTCCCTAACGAATCCATATGAGTATCCTTTTATAAAGTTAATTTATGAAGTACTTTAGCTTGCTTATGCACATAGTGTCATATGGGTGCTAAAGTGGGGGCTAAATGTACCGTAGAAAAATGCATACATTTGCATTTTAACACTTAATTTGGACCTATTTTTGCACCCCTTGCATTAAATTCCCTTTAGGTTACTTGTTATGGGCCCCTAAGACCCCTTTTTATGGATCTTGAGGCATGTTTCAATCGTAAACCTAACCAAAATCCATAAACAACCATTAATCTTGGTAACCCACCTTTCAAAGTTGAAAATTAAGCCTTGTGGGACCAAGACACCCTTGGTGGGGTCTTAGTCCCACCTACTGGGACCAAGATGCAACCTAGGGCATCTTAGTCCCGAGTGCTTTATTTTTGAGAATTAAGAGCAATAAATGAAAATATTTGATTTAATTAGCATTTTGTCAGCCTTTGGGATCTAATAATTGGGTTATTAGATAGGAGTGCCTATAAAAGTAAGATTCACACCCCATTTTCACATATGTTTTGAAGTTGAAGAAAGTTGAGACAAGTGAATTAATTTGAAGGAGAGTTTCAAGTCTTGGAACAACCTTCTAGTGTTTTTACAAGTTTTTCAAGTCCATTTTCAAGTCAAGATCTAGCATTGCCAAAGACTAATAATGGATACCTATGGAGGATCATAAGAGATTATAGGTTGGAGATGCAACTAGCTATTTTTCCAAGCCTAAGGACTTGTTTCTTGATTGATTCCATCTTCCATTATTGTTCTATTTTATGTCTAAGGAAGGTATATTTCATGCTTATAGCCTATTACCTGGTGATTAGAGATCTCCTTTATAGGTCATTTTCATTTGCATTTTAGGAATTCTATTCTAACACATTTGAATAGGGTTTCTCCATGTTCCGGCTTGCATTATCTTAGAAACACTTAAGATTAAAACACACACACATTTCCATTTTCAGATCTATACTTTTTCATCAAGGTTTAATTACCAAATAAGGGGTTTGACCAAGGAAAACCCCCATAACAATCAATCCAATTTCATTTTTTTTGTAGGTCATTTTGTAGGTTTAGATTTGAAGACTTGGTGGAGAAAGAAGTGCAAAACCTAGAACCTCGAGATCACACTCAAAAATTCAAAAAATTTGGATGAGGACTAAGACAGTAGCAAGGGCCTCTTAGTCCTCCAAGTGGAATTTTGCAGAGATTCTTTTAGATCCTGTTTTGACATCCAAAGATTTTGCATCTTCCTTGAAAAATAGCAGCAAGACTAAGACAACAGTAAGGGTGTCTTTTTCCTCCATAGCTCATTTTGACAACTTCTTTACATTTCCAAAAATCTTCATTGTATTTTTGGACTTCCCAGGTACACATACCCTAACTTGTTGCATTATTTCATCATTTGCATCCTCCATTAGCTTGCATTTCTAGGTTTTGTAGGTGGAATGGTTATTTGTCTTTTCCAAGCTTTTGATTGGTGGTGAACCCCTTGAAGCTTCAATAACCCTTTCCTAGGTCTTCCTTGTTGAGAATTGACTCACCTTGTGAGGTTGATAGTCAATACAATTAGGACTCCTAGGATATAATTGAGTGACAATAGGAGAATAGAGGTGTTCTATGACCTAGGCCATAAAGCATCATGCATTTTCATATTGATCAAGAGTATGAAGGTGCATTAAGGTGGAAAAAGAATGCAATAAGAGAAGGGGAGAAGAATAGTGTAGAATAGAGGGTTGCAAAGCGAAGAAGAGAGTTATTGTGACAACAACAAAATCTTGAGTAGTTGTAGAGTAAGCTGTAACATTGAATTGTGTTCTTTATGAAAAAATTGTAATAATCCTATAAGTTGTAAATTTGATTAGTTGGTTCCATTAAATAACTAAGTTGGTGCTTAGAATAGGGGATTGGTGTCTTCTTAGGGTTCATTCCCTTAAAAGGTTATAATAGAAGGTTTCTTTGTGAGGCTAGATTAGGACAGTAGCTCTTAGTAGCATTTTCTCACCGTGGTTTTTCCCATCTTTGGTTTTCCATGTATATCTTGTGTTATGAGTTGTTAGATTGTTTCCTTGTTTAAATTTCTATAGTTCATGTTTTAATCTACAGAGTAAGTATTTAAGAAGTCAGTTTTCTCTAAAGGTTAAAGGGTTAAAATTTTATTATCTACTGATTCACCCCCCTCTAAGTAGATCATTGTGTTCCAACATACAATGTGTCTAGGAGCACCAACTCTAATGAGAAATGAAGAACAAATGTATAGAGTACTAGTCTATTTACAATATGCTCCAAATCATCAATTTCCCTTGTTTCACATACAAACATTCAACACTTATCCCTCCTTGCATATATGTATAATAATTTCTTTACAAGAAACCTCTTATTTCAACAACATAAACAAGATTTAAACTGATGTATGTATGAAAAAAGGATCCTCAACCTTTGCACACACCTTGACTGTAACCTTCTTTGAATGAACATATATATGACACAAAATGAATTTTCACAGCCATGTCCCCTGTTATGATCATCAACCCTAGACAACATTAGACTTCAATCACGTGGGCATTTGCACATTTAGAGCACTATTATAAAAATTCACACACTGTCCTTACTTCTAATCAAACTCCAACCACCTATAATCTCATTCAAATCACACTAATTTGTGCAGAGAAAATACATTTCATGAATACAGTCATACAAAGGCACCATATAACCCTTTTATATTTTGTTATTCAAGTCTCCCTCTCTACTATGTATTGTCTTGAAAAAAAAATGGTATCATAGTCTTCAATACACTCTCACAAAGCCTAGAACACAACTAGAATCCCCTCAATGCACTTGTAGAGATCCACATTCCATCCCCGCCTCAATACAATTACAAAATTGTGTCTAATTGGAACAAGGGTGATGACACCCATATGCCCGTCAATGTGAAGTCCTCAGGAGCTAACCTTTCTTCAATTTTAAAAGACGATATTTTATCTTTGAAACCTGCTAATCCATCAATTAAATAATGGCCAACGATCTTTGTAGACACTAAGAATTGTCCTTCACCTATGAACTCACCTTTTCATATCAATTCCTCCTTCTACTTGCATAATTAAATAATTTTAATTATTTAATTATCTTTTAAGGTCATATTCCTCTATTAATTAAATAATTCTTAATTATTTAATTAATTCATTTTTTCCTTTATTCTTCCCTTGCTTAATTAAATAATTTTTTTTTTATTTAATTACGTCACTAATTAGCCCCTTCCTTTCTATAATTAAATAAATGCTTATTTATTTAATTGTTGTCATTTTTCTACTATAATTAAGTAATTATTTCAGTTATTTAATTATTCATTATTGTCTTCTTTTATAATTAAATAAATTTTATTTATTTAATTATTTACTAATTTTTCATTTTCATCCACTTTTGAATTATTTAATTTAAAATTCAACATGTCACATGTATTTTATAATTAAATAATGCTTTTATTATTTAATTATTCACCTTCCCTCCCAAATTAAATAATTTTATAATCATTTCATTTTCTCCAACAACCTCTTTTTCTGTGCCAACCTCATTATCCGTGCCATTCTTATCTTCTCTTGATTTTCAACCCTTGATTGAATTATCTTATAATTCAATCTTGTCCAT
Organism: Sequoia sempervirens; assembly: GCA_007258455.2. Classification (NCBI taxonomy): domain Eukaryota; kingdom Viridiplantae; phylum Streptophyta; class Pinopsida; order Cupressales; family Cupressaceae; genus Sequoia; species Sequoia sempervirens. The sequence goes on from VDFB02338372.1 coordinate 11,210,400, forward strand.
TAATCCTTATCATTGCCCTAATTTTCCCTAACCCTATTTCATACTACAACTTTCAATCTTGGCCATTGATTAAGACAAATTATTGACATCCAATCTCAACCATTAATCAAAATTAGACCTTGCCTATAAATCAACCCTCTCATAAGCCATTTGGGGGGTTGATTCTTCAAGTATCCTTATGCTACCAAAATCATTCTTGAATCATTCATCCATTTCTATCTATCATCATTCATCTATCATCTCCATCTCAATATTATTCTATTGAATTGATCAACCAACATATCAAGTCAATTAAATAATTCATCCATGGTTGCGTCTATTTGAGGTATTGAAGATTTAGATTAGGTAATGCATGTTATTGTTTTATCATTTTTATTTTGTTCAAATTTTTCATATACACTTTGGTGAACCTGACATGAACCACCTAACTGATTTTTGTCTCAAAATTTTGAATTTTTTTAGGAATTTTGGAGTTGGATCCTTTTTTTTGTAGCTTTTGTTAGCTTTTTGTTGTAGGTTTTGCATCATTTTGGGACAAAACCCTAGTTTTAAAAGATTCAACCATATCTCTCAAACGGCTGTAGATATTTTCACAAAAAAAGTTCTATAGATTGGGGACAATATCAAGAGCTTCCAGTTCAAAAATCAAAATTTTTGGAGCTATTTTTGATTTTTTATAATTTTTTTTATAATTTTTCATGAAAAATAAAATTTGAGAGCAAATTAGCTAATGTTTGGCTATTTTTATATTTCTAGACAAATCTCTAAATTCTAGTAGGGGTTTATTCTTTATGTTTTTAATTTAGATAAAAAATAATTAAACAAAAAATAGATCTTTGAAAATTAGGGTTTTACAAAGATTTGCTTATATCTCACAAACTAATGTGGATCTTTTCACAAAATATTTTCTGCAGTTTTGGGATGATGTTAGAATTCTTTTTTTCACAAATTAAAATTTTTGGACCTCTTTTGAAGTTTTTATAATTTTATAATAATTTTTCATAAAAAATTAATGTTGGGTTTAAAACAACAATTTTTTTGGATTTCTTTACATTTTTGGAAAGGTCTAAAAATTTTAGTAAGGGTTTGTTCTCTATTTTTTTATAAATTTGTTGCAATTTTTTTCTTCCAAAAATCAATTTTTTCTTGACTAGCTAACCCTCTAATATTAGTGATCAATTATCTTGTTAGAGTTTTGGCTTTTTTGTTGCTTTTGTGAATGTGTAGAAAAAATAAACACTTCAAAGGAAAAATTGGATCAAGTGGAAAAAAAATTGGTTCTAAAGAAAGTCTAGGTGCACACATTCCATCTTTCATCTCTAATCATTGCTTGTTAACACACTTCAATTTGGGGCTTTAAAATGAACATCTTGTTTGCAATCACACTTTGAAATTGGGCTTAAAAAGAACCATTTTCTTCCATCACACATTTTGGTTTTGGGTTAAAAAGAACAAGTGCTTCCATTATTTGCTTACAAACATTTTGATTTTCTAAAGGGAAATTAACAACTAAAAGTGTGAATCAAGTGTGTGTGTCCTCCAAAACACCTCACTTGGTTTGATTTTGTCATACCCTTCTTAGGAGCCTTGCTTGGAGTACACACCCCTCCAAGGGATGACCTCAATCAAGGTGTGAATTCAAAGACACACCTCTTTGGGAGTTCTTGTCACTCTTGGCTAAGCCCTAAAGAACTTTATACCTTTGGGAAGTGAAGGTGAAGGGTGTGTTACCCCTTTCTCCTGGCTATGTGGCAAGATTTTTCTTTCAAATCATCCTTATTCAACCTTGTGCATCCTAGCTTGAGACCTAATTGGCCATACTGACTTGACTAACATTAGAATTGTTGTTGTGTATTCAAGTGTTTTCTTAATCATAAAATTTAATCTTGAAAGAAAAATTTATCATTGTGTTTGGTGTGTGTGTTCATGCATTTACATGTGAGATCTTGGGTTTGATATTTCCCAGTCAAACTTCCAATAAACACTTGCCACATCATCCTAATCATCCAATCTTATCATCTCAACATCGTAATAAACCTATTCCTATTCACCACTTGTCAAAATGCTCCTAATCATAAACAAGCCCAATCCTAATCATAAGCCCAAATTCATAATCAAAGGGGGCTATCCCTCTAGTCTAAATCATGAGACAAAACCTAAGCCCAAGATCATAATTCAAGGAGGCCCTCTCCCTAATACTAATCATGAGAACAATCCAAGACCTAAAATCACACTTCAAGGGGCCCCTCCTCCTAGTTCAAATGATGACAAGAAATATGTGGCATACTTTAAGGGACAAGATGCCATACAATGATGTAAAGACATGTGTGACACCATGACAACATTAGAAGACATAGCACAAGAGATTGTTGACATACATCACAAAGATCAAACAAGCCAATCAACTTTAAATCAACAAATCATTCAAGGAATCCATGACATGATCCAAAAACTTTGAAAAAACCAATCCCCTCAAATGCAACAACTCATAGCACAAGCCGAATACCTCATGGCCACTTTTCAAATCCAAAAAGCACAACATCAAGTCCAATCACCACATCAACAAATTTCACATCAATCCTATGTCTCACCTATATCATCATATCAACCTCATCCATCCACATATCATGTTACCCTTTCATCAACCTATCACATCTCTTCTAATGTCAACCCCTATCCATATCAATCCACCTCTCAACAACCATTATTATATGCAACCCCTCCATCATTATCACAAAAAAAAAATAATACCACAACAATTCCAAACACCATTCCAACCTCAACACATTCAACCACAATCCTATGTGTCACCTTCATCATCATGCCAACCAAACCCATCTACTTATCATGTCAATGCCACATCAACATACCCACCCATATCACAACAAGAACATAGGAGCCTAAGTCCACCTTGGAAAAAAAATCAAGAGCCTTTCAATTCTCATATTCCATTTGACAAGGGGAACACCAATCTAGTTCATGCATCCTATAACTCTATCATACCACCATCCAATCAAATTCCTATCCCTAAGACACCATGTACTAGTCCTAATCCATTGGCCTCTCCACCTTCTAATCCATCAAACTCTTCATTACCCCCACCAACATCTAATCCTCCATTAAATCCACCTACAACACATGTGACCCAAGGGCTACTAGCAAGGAATCAAACATCGCCATGTCATATCCAACTCATATGCCTAAACCTACCAAAGAGTCTTCAAACACCATGCCCATTCTTACAACCTCATCATGTAGTCTCCCCCTTGATCCTATTCAAGAGTCCCCCCCATTGATCCCAAGTCAACCTCTATCATGTCTCCATGTTTTTGACCATCTAGAACATGTTGACCCCATTCAAGAGTCATCCCCTTCCACTTCCATTCAAGCAACCCAAGAGGTATGTCAAGAGCATTATCTTAAGAATGAGGAAACATTAACGTATCATTCTAATCAAGATCTAGGCCCATATAATGATCCCACTCATAACATACTTGGTCTTAAATTTATGGTCAAGCTCCCCTCTATGATCTTATCTATGATCAATAAGGCCATGATGAACCTCTTAGCCAACTTTATGCATTCCATGGTCAAGAGCCTATCACTTCACCTATCCATGAGCAAGAAACCTCCATTCCTCCTATCCACCCCCTACCTAGCCCTATCCATGATCCGTCAACATCCACTTCCCTTGATGAGACATATGCCTCCCAAGAACACATAGAAGATCAAACAAATACCTTGGATCTAAGTGAACACAATGCTAATCAAGATCCTAATGATCTTCCATCACCCACTATCGATCCCATTGCAATTCCTCCATCATATCCTATTGGTCTTTCCACCCTCATTCATGAATGTTCCTCCTTAGAACAACAAAAAACATTATCTTCCCTTGCTTCATTTTCTCCATCCAATAAGGAACTCGTGTCTAGTGTTCCACCTACACCTAGTCCCATTGTCCATTGCATACTCCAAAAAATGAACCACCAAGGTAAAGGTCTAGACCTTGATGAACAAGGTATTTTGGAGCCCATCCATGTCAAAGTCCCTTCACGATCTTATGGCCTTGGATATACACCCCAAGGACACCAATCTCAAGATGTTGGTACTTCCTCCATGCATCCTAAGTCCACCTCTTTCCACCATAAATCCTATCATACGCCTAAAACAAATTTTTCCATCCCTCCTCCATCATCCTACAAATGTCAAAAGCATGTGATTATACACCTTCCAACATCAACTTTGCCACTATTGCTTCCAACTCCTAATATCCCTCCATATAATCTACCTCCATTACTCCCAACACCTAATATATCCATTATACAATCCCCTTATCCACCCATCCATAAATCTTCTAAAAATCCCAATCATGACCAAGCAATGTACACATTGTCTAAATATGAAGCTTCCACTCATTCCACCATACCAATGGGATTGAAAAGAAAAAAATTCAATGCCTCTACCTATAAAGTAAAAAATCGTAAGGATCCTCATGCCTTAGGACATCAATACAAAAATTCAAAGAAAAATACATATAAAAAGTTATATAAGCACATACCTCTGAAAGTAAAGGTCAAAATTAAAATGGTTTGGGTCCCTAAGAAAAAGGAAAGCAAGTCAGATGAGGTATCTACATCACAAAAATACCAACCATCCCCTTCCATCCAAAATGCACATTCTATTCAAAAATTACAAAAATCCCACAAGCAAAACAAAAATCATAAAAATATTAAGTATATGTGGGTACCAAAAGTACTACATCCACCACCTCCTAAGAAAACATCTCCATTTACTTCCTACACCCTGTCCATATCAAAAGCATCAATGTTTATCACAGTGTGTGCAATTGTTGGTCATGATTCCATTCCCACATACTTCTATCTTTCCATCTCGCATCCACTATCTTACATATCTTCCCCATCACATCCCTATGGTCCATACTTTTGGCTAAGCCTCCCCATTAATCTTTTGCATAAGTCCCATATAATCCCTATCATATTCCCTACATAATTCACATCATAATCCATTATTTTCCTCCATAATCCACATTATAATCCATCATCTGCCTACTCCATCTCCCTTTCATGTCATCCCTTACCAACATCTATGAGCATAATGACCTTTGACATGGTCCATGCGATGAAATCCATCTCTAGTGGGACTACCACCTTTCATGGAACTAGACACTTGAGTCCCTCCTATCCATATTCCCCTTCTCCTATCCAAAAAGTCAAAAAAAAAGAAAAAAAGTAAAAAAATAAAATAAAGAAAAAAGTAAAGAGAAATCCTTTTGTCCAATGGTGAAAACCTAGTAAACATGTGCCCTGGATAAGTACCATGATAAAAACCTGGCAGAAAAACATCATGTGTAGGTTGATCTTCTATGTCACTTACACTTTGGGGAATAATGTCTTATCTATCCAACCTATCATTTTCATGTCATATCATTCCCATCCTACCTACCATCTTTAGTAATCATACATACCTATCATATTGAGTCCATTCATCCTCTCTTCCTCATTTTGATCTTGATAAAATGGGGGGGGGGAGTGTTGAAACATGTTTTGGGCATCTTTCCAACAAGCTTATCATTATCCTATTATCATAAGCTTTGTCATGAAAAATAATGAGTATTGTACCTAGAATAGGACATGTTCCTATGTGACATAGTCTTTGGAGATCACATCCTTGCTCTCTTATGATGCATGCATACATCCATTCCACCCATCCATCTGTCATGAGCCTTCTACTCCTTATCCTATTGCCCACCCTTTCATCCATCGATCCCATCTATCTCCTTGCACCTAGACTTGGTTTTCCCTTGCTATTAGTATCTAACACAAAGGATACCCAAATTTTCATCCATTGACATCTCAAAACATTTCAAAAACCCAAAAAAAAACAAAAAAATTGAAAAAAGGTCTTGAAAAAATCAAACCAATCAAAACATTTCAAAAATACAAAATACAAAAATGGAAAAAGGTCCTAAAAATCCAAAAAATAAAACATTTCAAAATCCAAAAAAATCAAAACATTTCGAAAATCCAAAAAATCAAAATATCCCCAAAATACAAAAATGGAAAAAGGTTCGAAAAGACAAAAAAAAAAAAATCCATAAAAAAATCCAAGCAATAAAATCAAACCAAATCATTTCTTCCAATCAATTCTTCGAAAAAATTCAACGCATCAATTCAACTCATTCAAACCAATCTTCAAATTATCAATCAAACAATCCTCTAATCAAATTGCTCCAACCTAAATCATTCCAATAACATTAATTCTTCTATTCAATTCATCACATCCTTTCATCCAATCAAATCATCAAATCAATCATCATATCATTCTAAACTACTTCTTCAAATCAAATCAATTGAATCAATCCAAGCAATAATCCAAATGCAAGGCAATCCTTAATCCATACCAGTCAAGTCGATCAATCTTGCCAAATTATCCAATCACATCCTTTGGTCTTGATCCTAATCTTGTTGTGAACCCAATCAATCAATCAATTATCATCATCCTTGTGTTGATCTAGGGATATGCCATTCCCCACAATGACAACACTATCATCATCAATCAAAGTCAATCAATCAATAAATCATCCTTGTGTTGATCTAGGAATATGTCGTTCCCTACAGTGACAACACTATCATCATCAATAATCATCATAAATCAATCAATTAATCATTGGTTTGAAGCTTGACAGGGGCAATACCTTGTTTGTTTTTGTATCATTTTTGCATGCTTGCTTGCTTGTGTACGCTATCATTTTTATCTTGCATTTGCATCAAATCTGAATTATTCCAGCTAATATTCATATGTTGTATCTAGACAAGGTTGTATTACGCTAGGGCATGAGACACATCCTCACCTTGGTCCTTATGCCTTGGTGTATCATGTTTAGTGTTACATCAAACATCATGGTTTTTCACTTTCTTGTAGCATAATGTATCATTCATCTCCTTCATCCACTTCCTATCTTGCATCATTTATCCTGCTCCTCCTTATCATTTCATTTTGAGAGCATACTTGTGTTTTTCCAACCTTCCTATCCTCTTGAGGGGGCATCATCATCCCATCATCATCCTATTCTTATATCATCATCATCATCCCAAGGTATGTGCAGGATCATGATGGGCCAAAAAGTGGCGATATGATGGGTCTGTGTAGGGTACATGTTACTGGCAACTTTTTTTAACCCAAAATTGATGAAATGAAAAGGGTTTTTAAAGGATATTCTCAGCTTTCCACCAATATAAATTATGCTTTACTTTGAATTTAATAAATAATTATTATTCATTTTCTATTTGAATTATGACTAAAGACCTGATTGATAGGCTGATTGAATAACATCTATAGCTTTCAAACAGTATCACATTTTTTGAATCCAAAACATGTGTCACATTCTACGCTTCACATACTATAGGATTAAAAAAAAAAAATTCATGAAGTTTTGACCAAGTTAAGGTCGGACATCACAGTTTTTATATTTTTAAAAGTTGTAATAAAAAATCATGATTAATTATTTACTTGGAAACAAATTACAAAAAATGCATCACATCCGGACATAGAGTCCTCTACTTATATCTAAAATCTTTTAAAAAAAATATTATCATTTTATTGTGGTTAGGTGGTTAGAGAGACACCTACTTATTTTTCCCTAAAATTGCTAAGTACTAATCGCATTGAAATTTCAAATTTTCACCAAATAGATTTTTTATTTTTAAATAAACCTAGTAGTTTAGAAACTACATTCAATTTTCTATAGATTCTATTCTTACATATTTTTGAAATAATATAGATAACTTATTCAAATTTTTACATCAAGTTGCCTAACTCTGATTTTTCTGAATTTTTTGCCACTTAAGGGCCTGCTTTTTCCATGATGATCCTGCACCTACCCCCCACTCTTTTTTCATCATAATCCTATCTTTCTATCATCATCCATTTTCTTCTATCCATACCTTAGCTTCTTTTAAATGATGTTACTTGACATAGAACTCATCATCTCAAACATCATCTCAAAGAGGGGCAAAATGTAGACACTAAAACTTGTCCTTCACCTATGAACCCACCTTTTCATATCAACTCCTCCTTCTACTTGCATAATTAAATAATTTTAATTATTTAATTATCTTTTAAGGTCATATTCCTCTATTAATTAAATAATTCTTAATTATTTATTTAATTAATTTTTTCCTTTATTCTTCCCCTGCTTAATTAAATAAATTTTGTTTATTTAATTACGTCACTAATTAGCACCTTCCTTTCTATAATTAAATAAATGCTTATTTATTTAATTATTGTCATTTTTCTACTATAATTAAATAATTATTTCAATTATTTAATTATTCATTCTCCTTTTCTATAATTAAATAAATTTTATTTATTTAATTATTTACTAATTTGTCATTTTCATCCACTTTTGAATTAAATTATTATTTAATTTAAAATTCAACATGTCACATGTCTTTTATAATTAAATAATGCTTTTATTATTTAATTATTCACCTTCCCTCCCAGATTAAATAATTTTATAATCATTTCATTTTCTCCAACAAACTTTTTTTTGGTGCCAACCTCATTATCCGTGCCATTCTTATCTTCTCTTGATTTTAAACCCTTGATTGAATTATCTTATAATTCAATCTTGGCCATTAATCCTTATCATTGCCCTAATTTTTCCCTAACCCTATTTCATACTACAACTTTTAATCTTGGCCATTTATTAAGACATCTGGTTGACATCCAATCTCAACCATCAATCCAAATTAGACCTTTCCTATAAATCAACCCTCTCATAAGCCATTTGGGGGGTTGATTCTTCAAGTATCCTTATGCTGCCAAAATCATTCTTGAATCATTCATCCATTTCTATATGTCATCATTCATCTATCATCTCCATCTCAATATTATGTTGCTGAATTGAGCAACCAACATATCAAATCAATCGAATCATTCATCCATCATTGCATCTATTTGAGGTATTGAAGATTTGGATTAGTTAATGCATTTTATTGTTTTATCTTTTTATTTTATCCAAATTTTTCATATAAAATCTTACTTTGGGAGGTAAAATATAACTCTTTAACATGTCTAGCTGATTACACCTAAGAGTAGGGATCAGTTGTATGATGAGCTTAAACCCTCACGTTTTCACTTAAGTGACTTTCCACCATGTATAGCCAGTCAACAAGTGAATATAACATAAAGATAACTCTGCACTGATAGCCTTCATAAGACATAAACCTTAGGTCTTCAAGGCTCTTAAGGTATAGTATAGTCTTAGAATTTTAGATATGCTTAGTGTTTTTGGTTATAAAGTATATAGATTTCAACAACTAAAACCCTAAAATGAGATTACCACCATTTTATTTCAGCCTCTATAAGTCTTTGAAATAGATAATAGGAAATGGAAACAATGCCAAATTTTGAAAGGTAATAAACAATAACCCTAATCCTCATAAGAACACTAAGATAGGTTAAAATAATCTTTAAAAATGATCACTTTATAACCTTTTTGAGGCTCAATTGATAATGCTCAATGACAATGATTCTTTAGGTCTATTATGTAACATATATTAATAATAATCTCTGCCCATGATATCTTTTCCTTTATCAATCATTTTTTTATGCAAAAATATTCCACTAAATACCTGATTTATGAAAGATGACAACTTGTGATATGATAAAGGATTCTTGTGAAAAGAAGACTCCATGAATGAAAAATAACTCTATCAACTCACCATCTCAATATACCTCTGAATGATCAACAACCACTTTGTAATGAAGCAACTTTGTCATGTAAAGATGAAATCAAAGGAAAAATACCACTTTTGCATCAACACCATGAAATGAATGAACAAGTACCTTTGAAATCAATGAAAAATATATAAAAAAACAAGTACTTTTTACATCAATGACAAACATAAACAAACTCCCCCTTTGTGATTGATGGCAATTCAACTTTCTTTCAAATCTATCACTGCCCCTTTGACATCAAAGGAAAAGGGCTACGTACTCCCCCTACAAAATAGATATACCTCCATTGAAAGACAAGAATTTTCATCTTGTCTACACACTGGGATTGAAGTATGAAAGATTGAAACACTAAAGTTTCATATCAATATGGATGAATTTACTTATAAAAAACATATAGCAGTTTTATCAAAATCAACATCATTCATATCATTGTCAATTTGTTCAAGACTGTCATTACACTGGCACTATTAGCATACACTTGTAACAAGATTCTTTCAAGGAAAAACATCACCATGCAAGAACAAACAGTCCAAAACTATTGAATATCACTATTAAACTTTGAATGAGATTTGCAAATCCTCTGTGACTGAGATCACTTACAAATTGTGACTGAGAAAACATACATGGAGAGAACTGTATTTTTTCAAACACACAACTAAAAAACATGGCACTTGAGAGGAGCAGAAGGAATACCACTTTCTAAGCATCATATCATTGTCCAAGATCCATATTACATTGTCACTACAAATATCAAAACATTGACTGCCACTAACTCTTAAATAAAAAACACCATATCACTATCCAAACAAAGGATTATCAGTATTTCAACACTTGATAGTGATTGATAACACTGTAAAAACAAGAACAACTATAGTAAAAATATGAATCAATCAAGAATTACAATGAAATTTGAAACAATCATTCAAGGTTCATGGACATAGAACAAAGTTATAGGCTCCCCCTAAAACCATGCTAAAGAGAACTAATCTAGTGAAGAGACGTAAGAGGAAGAACACCTAATCTCTCCCTAAACTATTCAAATAAATCCTTGGCTAAAGGATTGGTAAAGATAATTGCTACCTGATCATTTGTAGCAACATAATCCAAAACAACCTCATTTTCTAACACTTTTTTTTCTCAAGAAATGGTATTTGGCTACAATGTGCTTAGTTTTGGAGTGCAGAATAGGGTTTTTGGAGATGTTTATTGCACTAATGTTATCACAGAAAATGGACACAGGTGTAGACACATCTATCTTGATGTCTTTAAGGGTTTGAATCATCCAAAGAACTTGTGTATAACAAGAAGCAACAACAATCTATTCTACCTTTGTTGTTGACAAGGAAACTAACTCCTATTTCTTGCTATGCCAAGACACCAACCTTCCACCCAAAAACTCTCCACCACTAGTACTCTTCCTATCATCAATGCACCCTCCCTAATCAACATCAACATATGCAAGTAAAGTGAAATCATTAGTTCTAGATACCATAAACCATAGTCTAGTGCGACTTTGAGATATCTAAAGATCCTTTACATTGCATTCACATGTGATGCTTTAAGAGATGATTGAAACCTTGCTACCAAAAACACTGCTTGCATGATGTCAGATCTAGGAGTTGTCAAACACAAAAAACTACCTATCATAGACCTGTACATAGTTTTATTTATATCAAGTGATTCATCAACCTTGATTAACTTAAAACCTATTATCATGGGAGTGCTGACTGGTTTGCATTCATCCATTTGAAACCTCTTAAGAATATCCTTTGCATACTTAGTTTGGGAGATAAAGATGCCTTTATCAAGTTGTGAAACCTGCAATCCAAGAAAGAAGGACAACTCTCCAAGCATAAACATCTCAAATTCAGATTTCATGAGATTGGGGAAAACCTTACTTAGATCATCATCACTACTACCAAAAATGATATTATCAACTTATATCACAACAACTAACAAGTCCTCATATTTTTTTATAATATAAGTTGCTATCTACTCCACCTTTAGTAAATCCTTGATCATGCAAGTACTTGTCCA
>VDFB02338372.1:11222301-11278799 GCA_007258455.2 Sequoia sempervirens
AATAAATGTCTGAATGTCCTTTACAAATAGTCCAAAAGTGATATGAAAACCATTGATGTGTTCATTCAGCCTTTCAAAAACTCTAATGTGAATCCAATATGTAGATATGTACATTGATCTAAATGAAATGCAACTAAATGAAACCAACCGTTTGTTGAGCCTTTTTTTAGCTTTCTTGAATCATCATAGAGCGTTTTTAAAATGTTGGAAGTATGTACAAGCATCAGAGGGGAAATTAGCACCAATGATGACCTGAGTATAACTTTCATGATTTTTGATATAGCAAGTAAACACAAGCATCGAGGTATAATTGAACTGAGATGACTTGAGTATTTTTGACATAAACAGACAAAGACTAACCATCTTCTAATGCAAATTTAGAACTGACATCAATGATAAACTTTGGAAATAATGTCTCAGTACATATTTGCAATAGATGGATAGTTAACCTCAAGACAATAGACAAAGAAAAATCATCCTCTTTCCTCACCATTCTAGTTCTGTACATCATCGAGTGTGCTCCAGAGAGATGATATCAAAAATTAAACAACCATTGTTCAAAATTTAGTACTACTATGCCGAACATTATTTGTATTTTAGATCATCCAGATATGTGTCATGATATGGTACCTGCTGAAAATTGTTGTGATATGGATCGATGATTGGATAGTTGTTCATGTGATTTGATTGTTTGTTTGCATGATTGGATTTTATGTCATTGTCTAGCTGTTTCTATAAAACCTAAAAGTTGGTTGCCCCCAGTATGTCAGCATTTGCCCCCAATATTAACATAACTTACTGAAATGAATATGTACAATAATCAAGCCATTGTAAGATGTTATCGCTCTAGGCAAATGATGGAAACATGATGTTGGGACGACCCTAAGATGATGGAAAGATGGGCAAAAATGAAGGCTGAAAAGTTAAGTGCAAAACATGAACTAATAGATGGAGAGCTATAAATAGTGTCTATTTGCCAGATTTTCACTATTTTTTTATTGCATTTTTATGATTTCTTTTCATTTTTTTTAAATTTTTTTTTTTAAAATTTTTTTAGGACTTTTTCTGATGTTTTTATATATTTTTTTCTTAGGATTTTTATGGATGATGACAATTGCTTCAGACATAATACTTTTTCAAGTGCATGTTGTTGATGGGTTCATCAAATAGGTCCCCTTCTAGCGTTGATATCTCGTATGCTTCTGAACCGTATACTACTATGACCACATACAAACCCAACCAATTTGGTTCAAACTTTCCTTTCTTCTCTCTGTCTTGCTAGTTGCGTGGGTTCTCTTTCAGAACAAGATCACCAACTTGAAATGTACACAGCTTGAATATGTGATTATAGCTATGAGACATCATTTGTTGATATGCTTTCAAATGATTAGTTGCTTATTGTCTCTTTTCATCAAGAAGCTCTAGTTCATGCAGTTGGGAAATTCTGTATTCATCATTTGTGATTAGACCCTTTAGAGATAATTTTAATGATGGAATCTCAACCTCTAGTGGAAAAATGGCTTCTGCTCCATAAACAAAAGCAAACGGTGTTGCTCCTATTAGTGTTCAGATGCTAGTTATGTAGGCCCATAATGCAGGATTAAGCTGAACACGCCAATCTTTCCCTACATCATTCACAATCTTTTTCAAGATTTTCAGTATTGTTTTGTTTGAGGCCTCTTCTTGGCCATTCCCTTGTGGATAATAAGGTGTTGAGTATCTGTGCTAAATATGAAATCACTCACAAAGTTCATCAACATCCTGATTCTTGAATGGCTATCCATTATCTGTGATGATGGAGTTGGGAATGCCATACCGACAAATGAGATAGTTGAGTATAAAAGATGAGATCTGTTTGCCGGTGACCTTAGTGAGAGGTACTGGCTCAATCCACTTGGTAAAATACTCTATCGCTATGATGATGAACTTGTGTCCATTCGATGATGAAGGATGAATCTTTCCAACTAGATCCAACCCCCATTGAGAAAATGGCCAGGTTGGCATGAACGATTGTAGTTCTTGTGCAGGAGCATGAATGCAATTCCCATGAATTTGACATTTTGAGCACTTCTTCACAAAAGTGAATGATTCCCTTTCCATAGTCGGCCAGTAGTAACCCATTCTAATCAATTTCTTGGATAAGGTTAGTTTTCTTGAATGAGTACCACAAATGCCACCATGAACTTCTTTTAAAGCTTTGCCAGATTCATCCTATTCAAGACATCGAAGTAAAGTACCATCAAGACCATGGCAATAAAGGGTGTCAGCGATAAGAGTGTAGCGAGAGGATTGGTGGATAAAATTTAATTTTTGGTTACAGAATAAATCAAGTGGTAAGATGTCATCTTTTAGGTAGGCATAAATCTTGCCATACCAAGGTGAATCGGATCCCACTAAATGGAAAATGATTTGGCTTTCAGGGGTGTCATAAGCAGGTGCAAATGATTGTTCCACTGGAAATTCAAAGCGAGCCATATTTTCTGGGAGTTGTAGCAATGATGTGATCATGGCCATGCGTCAACTGCTTTATTATCAAGTCTTGGAATTTATATAAAATTTATGTCCACAAAGCACTTCTTGAAGTCATCAACCATTTTCTTGTATGAAAATGGTTTGTTATCTTTAGTTTGATAATCATCATTGATTTGATTAATGACTAATTGTGAGTCACCATAGACTTTTAATTCTGTGATCCGCCATTCCAATGTGGTCTTTAGTCCGGTGATTAAGGCTTGATATTCAACTATGTTGTTTGTGCATGGAAACATTAGCCTATATGACTGAGGAATGGTATTTCCTTGAGGGGATACAAAGAGCATGCCTGCCCCCGATCCATGTTGAGTGAAAGAACCATTAAAATATAAAGACCATGGTTGATTTGATTTTGTAGTGAAGAAATCAACATCTTGAAATTCAATGTGCATGGGATGCTTTACTTGTAGTGGTGCTTCAGCTAGTTGATCAATGATAACTTGTCCTTTGATTGCTTTGTGATCAACATAATGGATTTCAAATGCACTTAGGATCATGACCCATTTTTCTAGCCTTCCTGTCAATGTAGGTTTGTTTAACATATATTTGAGTGGATCAATTTTAGCAACGAGATTGATTGTATGAGTTAACATGTAGTGCCAAAAATTTTGTGAGACAAAGACTACTACTAGACAAGTCTTCTCAATGAAAGTGTAGTTGAGCTCATGACCTATTAATGTTCGGTTGATGTAATAAATTGCACATTCCTTTCATGTAGAGTCCTCTTGCACTAATAATGCCCCTAAAGATGTCTCTGTTGTAGCAATATATAAGATTAGAGGTTTGTATGGATTTGTCGGTACTAGAACTGGTGGGTTCATCAGGTACTGGTTGATTTGTTGAAAGGCCATCTCACACTTATCATCCTATCTGAAAGGAACATTTTTATGTAGTAGATGTGTGAAAGGTAAACTCTTATCGGCCAGCTGTGCAATGAATCTGTAGATAGATTGAAGTCGTCCCTGTAATGATCTCAACTGCTTGATATTCCTTGGTAGAGGCATTTCCATAATTGCCTGTACCTTGGTAGGATCTACTTCAATTTCTTTTCCTAATACTATGTATCCTAAGATTTTTCCAAATGTGACCCCAAAAACACATTTCTTGGGATTGAGGTGAACTTTGAACTTCTCGAATCTTGCAAATATTTTGGACAATATTTCCAAATGTCCTTCTCTTGTGTATGATTTTTCCAATATGTCATCTACATAATCTTCCATGAACGTGTGAATCATGTCATGAAATATTGTAGTCATGGCTCTTTGGTAAGTAGCCCCAATGTTCTTTAGACCGAAAGGCATGACATTCCAGCAATAAGTCCCCCAGGGACACATGAAAGTTGTTTTGTCCTGGTCTTTAGGTGTAATCTTGATTTGGTTATAACCACAAAAACCATCCATTAGTGAATACATGGAATGTCCAGCTATCAGATCTACTAGAGTATCAATACTTCTAAGAGGGAAGTCATCCTTAGGACATGCCTTATTAAGATCTCTAAAATCTATGAACACTCTGACACTTTTATCTGGCTTGGATATAGGAATGATGTTGGAGATCCATTTTGCATAGTCGATCGATCTTATAAATCCCACATCAAGGAGTTTTCTGAGTTCCTCTTTAACCAATAATGCAACATGGGGGTACATTTTTTGAGTTTTTGTTTCATAGGCTTAGCCCCTGGTTTGATAGACAAGTGATGCATGATAAGATCAAGATCAAGACCTGGCATGTTTGCATAAGACCAAGAAAAGTTGACTTGATTTTCTTTTAGAAATTCCATGAATTCTGGTACTTCTTTCTCTGTCATTGATGCAACTAACTGTAGGATCCTTGGTTTTTCTGAAGTTTTAAGATTTACCTCCTTGGTAGGCTCAATCAAGATAGGTGATCATTCATGGTAGTGCACTAGGAGAGTCAAGCTTCCCATCATCTGGTGCTTTAAAAAGGTTTTCACCATTTGATACGCTCTTTATTTTATCTTTTGTTTGATCTAACACTGCCAGATTCTGGTTTTCACCATTAGATCTTTCTTTTTGATTTTTATTTTTGCAGCTAGGAGACTTGAAACTTTCCTGATTAAAAACTCTATGCTGAAAATCGTAGACAGAACAATCATTTGCATCATCTGTGGAAAGGAAGTTCACAATAGATTCATCACTTGGGAACATAGGTAGATCTATAGGTCTGAATGAATCCCAGTCAATGAGATTGAGATGGATCAGTGGTAGTGGGTCATTGGGTTACGTGAAATTGGCCATGGTTATGGTCATAATGGAGTTGTTGGTAAGATATGAGGTGTGAGGCAGGTCAATGATGGTACTATTTTCGTGATAGTCTTGTTCATTTAAATTTGACTCAGTATCACTAGGATCATAGTTGCCTTGTAGTTCAGATTCTTGCGGTTGGGTCCTTGACCCTTCTCCTTCGATTAGATTTGGGATGTAATTGTGTACCACATCAAACCTTTTGTCCCTCCTAAACTCATCATTGTAGATGGTGTCCCATTCATATTCCCCAGAATCTGTGTCAGAGTTGTTATCCACGAAATTATGAATTGTTGTCAAACAAACTTCCCTTGTATCAGATCCTTCTTGCAATGTAAGGACAATATCATGCAACTATTTAAATGATTTTCCTTTTGAGTTAATATCATAGCCTAGTCCTGTTTTATCCTTTGTGGAAAGTCTAGGAAGGTGAATAGGTTCAACTACTCCTTTTCTCATTCCGATAGTACCATTACCATCATAGCCCATCTTTTGCATGATTGAATATCCTTTACCATATTGATCAATTGGTAATTTTCTATTGAGAACTATTTCATATTCATCTTTATAGAGCCAATTTAAAACTTCTCTATCTCTAGAATCTTCCATAGGGAATTGTTCTTTGATAAATCATCCATTAAACTTTGTATTTGGCTTTGTTGATGGTTGTGTTGATGTGGATGCTACAGATATATGTTGTTATGCAAAGGAGGGTTTTCCATGTGATTGAGGTGATATAGGGAGATTCGCAAGGCAGAGAGAATACTCCCCTACTCCATTGTCCTTGAATCATAGTTGCTTGTTGAAGCTTTTGGTTAATTGACTGATTTGCATATCAACTTTGAGAGAAGTATTAGTAGAAGCTTCTCAATTTTTGGGAACCAAAGTATCTTGACTAGCTTTGATGTTGGCACAAGTTTGACTATTTGAATTGTCAGCTGGTATTGTGATCTCCTGTCCATCATAAGGAAACTTAAGACATTGATGATATGTGGATGGGATAGCTTGCATTTTGTGGATCAAACGATGACCCAACAAGATGTTGTATGCAAGATCACAATCTAACACTTGACATAAAGTATTTTTGATAACAGGTCCCACTCTAACTGGTAGCATGATTAAACCTTTGGACGCTCTTTCCTCATCATCGTAGGCTTTAATGGTAATCTTTCTTTTGGGATCAATGGAGTCCTTAGAAAATCCTAAAGCCTTAACCAACTTCTTGGTACATATGTTCAAACCAACACCTCCAGATCTATTAGAACCCGTCTGACACAAAACTTGTGGACCATGACTTCTACGTATAATGATGAATTATGAGTATGTGTAATGGAAACATGATCTTTTTTAGAGAATGAAAGGCATGTGGGTGAGGACAAGTGTCCTACCATGGCTTGAAATTGGTTTACATCTAGATTGGTGGATACAGTTATTTCAACGAGGGCCTTTTCTAGAATTTCCTTATGTGCTGGGGAAATCTTCAGGAGTTCTAAGATGGAAATCTAAGTAGGAGTTTCTTGAAGTTGATTAAGTCGTACTAATGTTGAGGTAGGGGCACAGTGGATTTTGAAGAAGCACCCTTTAGGAAAACTTTAGCTTGTGCCCTTGTTGTTGCGTTGAACTCCTATATTCAATCATTTCCTTGACTTTTATAACATTGACCCGTTCGTCGTTAGTGTAGATATGATTGATTATATGATCATCATTGATATGATTCACACCTTTTCTAGAAGACTCACCCTTTTGATAATTGGGTAAAGGATTGAGAAATGCTTGGTGGTCTTCATTCGATTGTTGGTGTCCTTCTACCTCGGTCAACTCCTAATTATCCTCTTATTACTGATTAGTCAAACCTAATTAGTACCTTGGTCAACTCTCCCCTCCCAAGGAATTTTTAATTCCTTTTTATTTATCCTAGATTCCCCTCTTTTATATGTGAATTTTTAATTCACATTCTATCCTTCCAAGGCTTCTAGAACCTTGGACTTGTTACAATATCCACATGTGACCAAGTCCCACCTTTTTGGAGCCAACTTTTTATCCTTTAGATTCTCCTTAGAATGTGAATTTTTAATTCACATTTATGTTTTCAACCACCTTTCTTTTTCCCATGTAGATTTTTGAGGAATTCTAGAATTCCTCAAATGTCCCTTTCACTCCCACTTGGGGACAAGAAATCCCTTTTTGTGGAAATATTCTCACTCCCCAAGGTGCTTGTCCTTCCTCCACCTCATGTACCTTTTTGACACCTCACTTACACCTCATCTTCTCTTGGCCACTTCACCATCCACATGTCAAGATGTGAGGGCTTGTGGGTTCTCAACCCACCATAGCCCTTCATCTCGGCCTTGTTGGATGCATCTTGACCGTTGAATTCTCTAGAGAATTCAAATTCTTCTATAAATACCCCCTCTTCAAGGGCATTTTCAACACTTAGTCATTTGATAACTAAATGCTGCTAATTTGCATTCTCAATCATTTTACCATCATCTAGCTATCCATTCTAATCATTTTTCACATACAATCTTGCATTTAGTCACTCAAGAAACCATCTAAGGAGCACACAAAATCATCCCAAGCAAGGGCCAACCAAGGAGTCGTCAACAACAAGGAAGGTGAAATCATTTGCATCTTTATTTATCTACTTTCCTTCTTGTTTTATCACTCTTTAGGCTAATCTTGAAGTGTCCTTAGTATTTTATCACTTGCATTTTTAAGTTATTTTGCACGTTAGAGTAGGATAAAATTCTTAGGATCACATTTCTGGCATGCTCGGTGGGACCCACAAATGAGTTCTTGCATTTAACCTCACTTTTTGCTAAAAATTTTACAGGAAAAGGTCACAGAAAGGAGGAAACGCCCTCTATTTTACCGTAGAAAGGTGGCAACACCCTCTGCTTTACCATAGAAAGGCGGCAGCGCCCTTTGCTTTACCACAAAAAGGCAACAGTGCCCTATTGTCCACTACAGAAAGGCGACAGCGCCCTATGTCTGTCAATTTCATGTTCTTCTAATAGTTTGTTTTAGTTAGGTGTGTACTTGGATGGTTTTTCTAACACTTTCTTGTAGAGGGGTGGATACGTCCTTTTATTTTGAAGGGCTCTTTTTCTCTAACATCTTACTATAGAAAGGCGGAAGCGCCCTCTAACCTTCTGCTGCAGAAAGGCGGCAACGCCCTCTGCTCTAATGCAAAAAGGTGGAAACGCCCTCTTGTACACTGCAGAAAGGCGGCAGCACGCTCTTGTCCACTGCAGAAAGGTGGTAGCACCCTCTGTTTTTCTGCAGAAAGGTGGCAACGCCCCTGTTTTTCTATAGAAAGGCTGCAACGCCCCAAAACAACACAGCTTGGGAGGTAAAATAGTCATTTTAGTTGCATTTTTGCTCTCATTTTTTTGCTATTTTCAAGTAGTAACCCTCTAACATCGTTTTGGCAAGAATATTGGTGTTTTTTGCTAACGTTTTGTAGCATATTAAGGCGTAATTGACTAAGAACGAAGAAAAAGACATCTAACATTTGTTTGTAGGGCCATCTATTTGACCAGATCTGTAAAAAATTATCCTTGTTGTTTTGGAACATAGTCTAATTAGGGGGAATAAACTTCATTGCTTGCTGCAATTATTTATTCTTGTGTTACCCAAGGGGGCATTAATTTGTTTTCACTTCCCCCTTGCACTTCATGTGAGCCTGGGGAGTAGTTGGAAGTGGTTAGTGTCTTCTTTTTAGTGGGACCTGCTTGGGGATTTCATCACCCCAAGGGACGATTCCAACCACGCGTACCGGCGGGGTATATAAAGGGGGGAGAACGAAAGTTGTACCCCAATCTAGTCACGTTGTAATTGGCAGAGCGTCGAAGTTAGGGTGATACCTAGATAGACGTGAAGAGTTGGTCTGAGCCTTTCAGTATCTCGCTGGGGTTCCCGACTCACGCTTGTGATGGACTAGTGTTCACGGTTGTGCCTCACGTACCGAGAGTATACCGAAGACTCCCTAGAAGCCTTGTGCATCTTAGATTAAGACCTTGCCTGACCAGACCCTTAATAGTAATCATAGGATTGTGCTTGCTTGAAGTGTTTTCTTGTGAAAAATCTATCAAATCTTTGATACTTTGGCCTTACTTTATCATTTTGCGTCCTTTCCATAGCCATTTCCATCAAAACCAAACTTTGTCTTACCGTAGAAAGGCGGCAGCACCCTCTTGTCCACTGCAGAAAGGCGACAGTGCCCTCTTGTCCACTACAGAAAGGTGGCAGTGCCCCTGTTTTGCTGCAAAAAGGTGGCAGCGCCCTTGTTTTGCTGAAGAAAGGTGGCAGTGCCCCTGATTTACTGCAGAAAGCTCTCAACGCCCCTAATTTTTCTGACTACGCCCCTAATTTTGCTGACTACACCCCTAAAAGCTAACTACGCCCCCCTAACTTCCTAGGGCCATCATTTGCAAACCATGCATCAGATCAACTTCGTTCAAAAACCAAAATTGATCAATTTTTTCAAACTCTATCCAGTGGTACCTTCCATTTCCTCCTATCAAGAATTTGACCGTGGACATGCCCCTAACTTCCCAGGGCCATCATTTACAAACCGTACGTTGAATCAACTTCATTCAAAAACTAAAATTGCTCAATTTTTTGAGCTCTATCTAGTGGTACCTTTTTTTTTCCTATCTAATCAAACCAATCCATTCCTCTAATCAGATACATACAATCATCTTCATCTAATCACAATTATCCAATCAACATCATCTAATCATTTGATCCTATCCAATCAAATTGATCTAGTACTTTAATCAAATTCATCAAATCATCTACCCGATCCAATCATCCATTTATAGAATTCCATCAAAATCAAAAGCAATCCATCCAATCATCCTAATCTGAGCTTGACCAAAATCTCAATTTGAGCTTTAATCTGTTCCCATCCAAAATCTTTTATCCATCCTCTTTATCCTATCATCATCATGAATCCTCATCCTCCATCAATAGTGGTCAAGGGAAACCCTAATTACGTTGATAACGATAACGAAAGTCTTGTCGATCAAGAGGTATACGACATAGATCCCCTTGACACTATCATATTTAGTAAGCTTTCTCCACCCACTTTCCAAAATCCAATTACTCCTATGAGCTATCCCATTATGTCTTCATCCATGCCTAATCATGCTCCTTATGCCACCTTTGACAATGGATATCTAGTATCTTCTTCATCCCCATATTTGTCATGTCATTCATCTACATCCTTTGATCCTAATTTTCCATCTGAATACTCCTATTACAATTCCCCATCCATGTCCCCCTATCGTAATCCTCTTTCGCAATCTTCCCATACTAATCCTACATCCGCACCCTTTTACCTTAATCCCAAATCCATGTCTCCTCATCCTAATCCACCATGCCAATACCCTTATTATAATCCATCCCCCACATCCTCTTGTCCCACTACACCACCTATATCCTCTTGTCCTAATCCACAATCCATGTCCCCCTATCTTAATTCACCATTCCAATATCCTTATCTTAACCCTCCATCCAATCCTAGTCCTCCATCTACTCCTAGTCCTCCATCCAATCCCATTCATCCATCTACTCCTAGTCCTCCATCCAATCCTAATCCCCCATCTACTCATGGTCCTACATTCAATCCCATTTTTCCATCTAACCCTAGTCCACCAATCCATAATCCCTCATCCATTTCGACCACCCTAGCCAAGCCAACCATATGCAAGTCTCTCATTTCAGAAGTTCTCCAAGGACTCATGACAAAGAAGCCATCCCCAACTCCACATCTTGAAGTCATGGAACCATGCCATCTAGATCCGTCATCCATGGTCATTAGTGATGAGACCCTTCTCCATACCACACCTATTATTGATGTTACCACCCCTAGTACTGCTCAAACCATTGAAACCATTGAACCCACTAAATCAATTGAACACCCACCTCCTACTCCAAGAGTCGTCAAGCCCATCCTGCCATCCACACAAGATGAGTCATGCCAAGATTCAAATCCAAAGCATGCTAGCATATCCCCTTCTCCATATCAAGATCCTACCATCCCATCTAGTCCACCTCAAGATCACAGTCCCCCATCCATTCCATCCCATGATCCCCTTGTCATTCAAGCTTCCACTACTCCATCTCCATCTCCATCGCATGAGCCTACTACCACAAATCCAGATCCTATCATGGCCCCTACCCCTCTCTTTATGTTGCTATCCCATCATCTCCTTCTCATGATCCCCCATCATCGCCTAAAAATGCTATCCCCACACTGCTTGTATATCCCCTTGGTCCTCTCACATTCCTCCATGGTGGTCTCCTCGCAGAAGAAAAACAAAGCATATACACCAACCCTCCTCTTCCACCTAATAATGAACTCACATCATTCTTCCAGAATAACAAAAATCCTGTCCTAGATCGAATACTCAAGAGAATGAACTATCAAGGAAAAGGTTTAGGCCTTCATGAGCAAGGTATTATAGAGCCCATCCAAGCTAAAGAACATTTGTATCTACAAGGTCTTGGATGTACTACTCATGACTCACAATCTAAAAATGTTGGTACAACCTCTAGACGTCCTCAACAAGCCTCTTCCAAAATAAATATAGGCTCTTTCCATCGCTCCACCAGATCATATGTGGCCATCCCTCCTCCTCTATCGTATCACCTCAAAACAACCATCCATTTTCCTTCTTCCTCTGATCCATCAATTTTGGGTCCTTACATCCCTCCATCTACCATCTCCAATCCTCCATCTACCGTGCCCATGTTTCCTCCAGGTCCTACGTCTATTTTGGGCTCCTATATCCTAAAATCACCTCCTCCATCTCATCCTATCCATCCCTTCATCCATTCATCACCTATCTATCTCATCCATCATAAAAATCCCTCTCACATACCCTATAGTCAGGATCAACAAAGGCACTTACCTAAACAATCCCCATCTACACATAATCCCCATACTCCTACCTCCATCACTCCACATCATCTGTCTCCTCACACCCATCCCATTGCTACTAAAAGCACTTTGGCTGTTAAAGAAAAAATGCATAAATCCAAGCATCCACATGAATCTACGGCTCCCCATGTCCCCTCTAAAAGACATGGTGAAGAAAAGAAATATATAAATCCAAATAAAATCCGTAGGCCACAAAGGCCCACCAAAGCAAAGATTAAGACCATGTGGATCCCAAAGAAAAAAGATGCAATGCCATCACATGAAAAATCTGTAAGAACATCAAAAGTCGCTAATCCAAAAGCTCATCATGCACCCCTTTCATCTCCTAAGTCTATTTTGGGTCCCTATGTCCCAAAATTCACCATTCCATCTCCTCCATTATCCCCAAATTCTCCATCCCTTAATCCTATTATCTTTCCACATCCACCACCACATGTGCCAATGTTGGTCCTGAACACATCTCCCCATCACATATCCACCCCATCATTCTATCCATACTCTTTCTAGCATCCCATCCATTATCCCATGTATCAACCCCATCAAATCCCTCTAATTCATCCTCATGCATAATCCATTTATCCTAATAAGGTTGTACCAACATCCAATAGTCACTTCAAACATGGGCTCTTAACACCTTAATCCTTATCACATGTCTTCTAAATCTACTTATCCACTTCCTTATCCTTACCCATCTCCTTCTGCATGAAATTCAAAAAAGTCCAAAAATCCAAAAAAAAATTAAAAAAAAAATAGTAAAGAGAAATAATTCGTCCAATGGTGAAAACTTGGCAAACAAGCTTGGATAAGTACCATGATGAAAACCTAGAAAATAGCGTCATGCATAAATCCCCATCTGCACTTTGGGGCAACTTCCAATATGCATTCCTCCATCCGCTATGTCAGCTATGCACCCGTCTTCCTGTTATCCGTCCTCTTCATAAATCCCCCCATCCCACCTATCTTCCGCATCCTACCATCATATCCCATTTATCTCCCATTCCCTCCATCCTTCTTGTGATCTTGATCAAAATAGGGGAACCTATCTATGCATGCTTTGGACACCTATTGGTATACATTCCCTTCATCCATGCTCTATCATATTCCTTAGCCACCCATCCTATCCTCATCTAGTTATCTCCTTTATCTTCCCATCCACTTGTCTTTTATCCCTCATGCCTCCTCATATATGACATATCTAGAGTGGGGGCATCTGCTTCCTTTGTGACATAATCCTTGGAGACATCATCTATCCTAGCATCCCTTTCATCTCCCAATCCTTCTATCCCTATCCATCTATCACAACATCCCTTCCATCTCCCCATCCTTATCTTCGTATCCATCTATCCTAGCATCCCTTTCATCTCCCAATCCTTATATTCCCATCCATCCAAACAATCCCTCCCATCCCCCATCCCTATATCTCTATCCATTCTTTCCTCTTTATCCTCATCCCATCTCACAATCCCTTGTCATTGGTATCTGGCTATAGGCCTCCCCCCATGCAACCCAATGTCATTTATCTACTTGTCATCACTCCCGCTTCTCTTGCACATCTTTCCAATCCATATCACTTTTCATCACTCATCTATCTATCATATCATACTCTCAAGTCATTTTCATGATTTGGATAACTATCCCATCCCTAAGATTTATGTGATCATCATCATCCTAT
This sequence comes from Sequoia sempervirens, assembly GCA_007258455.2. Taxonomy (NCBI): domain Eukaryota; kingdom Viridiplantae; phylum Streptophyta; class Pinopsida; order Cupressales; family Cupressaceae; genus Sequoia; species Sequoia sempervirens. The sequence goes on from VDFB02338372.1 coordinate 11,235,719, forward strand.
CCAATCCACTAGGTCTATCCTATCTCATCATATCGGTCCCATCTTTTTATCCACTCATCCTATCATCATCCTCCACTTATCCTATGATCATCCATCATCCTTTATCCCTTGTTTTCCTTTGGTCTTGTCGAACTACATCGCCCCTGCGCTTTCACGTAGGCAAGGTCGATCATTTGATCCGCCCCAGAGGTTCCATCATCAGTCTTCATTGTCCACTTTGCTCCTCTATCATCTAGCATCCGTCTTTCTGCTTTCTCCATCCACTCCTATCTCATCTATCATTAGTCTTGGCTTTTGTCTCTCCGTTTCTTATCATCCTCGTCATCATCATTATCATCATCATCATCATCCCATTCTATTCTTCCCTATCCCTTCGGCGTTGTTTGGGATGTATCCTTCCCTCGTCAACAACACTTTCATCATTATCATCGGGAGGTACTCTTCCTTATCCTTTAGTGGTGTTTTGGGACGTATCTTTCTCTCATCAATGCCACTCATTGGGATGTATCCTTCCCTATTCCCTCACTGACAACACTCCATCCATCATCAACTTCATCATCTTTTATCCATGGTCAGTTGTCAGCCTTTTATCGAACTACGAGGGCTCTGCACTTTTACGTAGGCAAGGCTAATCTTTGATTGGCCCCCGAGCCCCTAGGTCTTTAGGGTGGGTCAATCTCATGTCTTGTCTCTCTTGTGTCGTGTCGTCAAGCTATGCCCTCATCTAGTTAGTTCTTAACAAACAAGATCCACTTGTATCATGAGATCCAATCGATTTTGAACATCTCGCATCATAACGATCTTTTAGTTTAGTATCCATCATCTTTGGTCTCAACAGGATGCATGCTTCCTAACAGACCTCATCAATCCCATCTATCCCCTTGATCCTATGGCAAAGGACATTTGAAATTGATTGCGATCTTTTAATGCTTTTGGCTTTTGTTTATCATTTGAGCTCCCTATCATCATTTGTCAAGGCCGCCATAATCCATCATATTATGGTGTGTTTTGATTGGTCAACATAGGGGCATATCTTGATCTTTTTATGTTTATTTTTGTCTTCTTGGTTGTCCCACGTAGTACCCACCAAGATCCCTGAGGTCTTGTGTTATGCTGGGGCATCCTTTTGTGCTTGTGGTTATCTCAATACTTGGCCCAACCAAGGTCATCACGACTTTGGGGTGTTGGGATAGCCTTCTTGTCTGTTGTGTTTGTTTCATGCATTAGACACTAATCTACCTTGGTTCCACATACCCTGGCACTTGGTGTCTTATGCTATAGCAAAAATCAGTGCTCCAAAGATGGTAAATTGCATTTTGAATTGCATTTCATTTTCCATTTCATCATCTTTCATGTATCCCCCATCCCTCCATCCTTTTTCACAATCCCCCCATCCCTCCATCTTTTTTCCTATCTCTTCATCCTTTCTCTTACTTCTTATGTTTTTTTCTTTCTTTTCCCTTTCACCCCCCATCGGGCGGCACCGCCCTCGGCTGGGGCGGCTCTGCCCCAGGCCGTGGCGGCGACCACCTGAGTCGGGGTGGCTACGCCCCACCCCAACTCTTTCCCCCTTTGATTTTCCACTACATTTGACCTTTTTTTCTAAACCAATTCTGACCCATTTTCTTATTTTTCCTAACGAACAAAACCCATGTGTTGAAATTTTTAAAATTGATTTTTGATTTTTACACCGAAACTTCCGGAGGCCATAACTTTTGACTCGGGTGTCCGTTTGAGCTGAAATTTGATGGGTAGTTGCGTGACGAGATAACAAGTGGATTTCCAATGGTTTTCTTTAAAAGCCGTTGGAACCCATTTTGGCACATTTTTGGGGCCTCAAACTTTCATCTTGACCCTCAAAATCCCAATTTAGTGTTTTTTTCCAGCATTTTGAATTTTTTTTTTCACTCATAACTTGAAATGCATATCTCAAATTTGGGATGTTAGTTGGCAATTCATCCTATCTCAATATTGGGTATTTCTTGGAAAAAAATTGGACTCCCAAAAGTATATCCGTGAGGTTTCCTAAAATGGCAAAATTTGATAATTTTTAAAAATTGCCAAATTGGAAAAAATCTGATTGTCAACACCTTACGCCCTTTAAACCCCGAAACTCGGTGTAGAATCAATCCAATAATATTCTTCAATAATTCTAGTCTTCAATCCAATCTTCATCTAAGCTTTAATCTTATCCCAATTTGAGCTTAACCAAACCCCTAATCTGAGCTTTCGTCCATCTCTTAAGATCCTTCTCTCCATCTCACATATCAATCTTCTCCTCATCTGTTCAATCTTGTAAAAATCACCTAATAAAATCCTTGGTCTTGTCCCCAATCTCACTACTAGCTTTGACCCATCCTCATCATCATCCATTAGTATCATTCCCTATCCCTTTGGTGTTGTTTTGGGATGTATCCTTCCCTCATCAACAACACTTTCATCATCATCATTGGGAGGTATTCTTCCCTATCCTTTAGTGGTGTTTTGGGATGTATCCTTCCCTCATAAATACCACTTAGTGGGATGTATCCTTCCCTCATCAACAACACTTTCATCATCATCATCGGGAGGTATTCTTCCCTATCCTTTAGTGGTGTTTTGGGATGTATCCTTCCCTCATCAATACCACTCAGTGGGATGTACCCTTCCCTATCCTCATGTTGTTTCGAGATCCTTAATTCCCTTATTGACAACACTCCATCCATCATCAACCCCTTTTGACTTGTACCTTAACTGGGGCAACATTATCTTCATGCTTGCATCCATTTGTGCTTCCCAACCTCCTGCCGCCTTTTCATCCTTTCATATCCACCCCTTTACATCCTCTTCCTCATCTCCCATTTCATCATCTCATCCATTTCGCGAGCACATCCATGTTCTCTTGAACCTGCATGTCCTCTCGAGAGGGCATCCTCAATCCCTACTCTTCATCTTCACCCCCATCATCTTTCTTCCTAGTCATCCCTTTGATGACTGGGGCATCTTTTCCAATCTAACCATCTCCTTCTGGGTTCTATATTTTAATATTCTTTGAAATAATGCTTAGTAACACCATCTCAAAAGAGGGAAAAATGTAGACATCCAAATTTGGACTTAATTTATCCAAATTTATCACTTTTCATCTAAACATCCTCCTATCCAGTTAATTAGTAATATTACTATTATTTAATTAATATTAATTTTTCCAAATCCTTAATCCTCTTTTCATCAAATCAATTAAATAAATATTACATTTATTTAATTCCTCACATGTCATTTTCATCTAATCCTAATCCATTTCCTAATCTCTTCATTAATGATGTGCACATGCCTAATCCTTGATTAGGATGTGTCACATCCTCCAACTTTTGCAAGTTGGCTTTTAATCCTAATTAACCCCTAATTATCCTCTATTATTGATTAGTCAAACCTAATTAGTACCTTGGTCAACTCTCCCCCCCAAGGAATTTTTAATTCTTTTTTATTTATCCTAGATTCCCCTTTATATGTGAATTTTTAATTCACATTCTATCCTTCCAAGGCTTCTAGAACCTTGGACTTGTCACAATCTCCACATGTGACCAAGTCCCACCTTTTTGGAGCCCACCTTTTATCCTAGATTCTCCTAAGAATGTGAATTTTTAATTCACATTTATGTTTTCAACCACCTTTCCTTTTCCTATGTAGATTTTTGAGGAATTCCAAAATTCCTCAAATGTCCCTTTCACTCCCACTTGGGGACAAAAAATCCCTTTTTGTGGAAATATTCTCACTCCCCAAGGTGCTTGTCCTTCCTCCACCTCATGTACCTTTTTGACACCTCACTTACACCTCATCTTCTTGTGGCCACTTCACCATCCACATGTCAAGATGTGAGGGCTTGTGGGTTCTCAACCCACCATAGCCCTTCATCTTGGCCTTGTTGGATGCATCTTGACCGTTGACTTCTCTAGAGAATTCAAATTCTCCTATAAATACCCCCTCCTCAAGGGCATTTTCACCACTTAGTCATTTGATAACTACATGCTACCAATTTGCATTCTTAATCATTTTACTATCATCTAGCTATCCATTCTAATCATTTTGCACATACAATCTTGCATTTAGTCACTCAAGAAACCATCTAAGGAGCACACAAAATCATCCCAAGCAAGGGCCAACTAAGGAGTCGTCAACAACACGGAAGGTGAAATCATTTGCATCTTGTTTTATCTACTTTCCTTCTTGTTTTATCACTCTTTAGGCTAATCTTGAAGTGTCCTTAGTATTTTATCACTTGCATTTTAAAGTTATTTTGCACGTTAGAGTAGGATAAAATTCTTAGGATCACAGTAACGATCGAACTTTGAAATTTCACATTGTTTGGGAAATGGAATCATGTTGAGGCATTTGCCAAAAGGATAAGGATAGATGTCATCAAGAGCGTATATCTTGGTTGTGGCTCCCCCTTGTAGATCTTTAATTTATCCTTGTAGTGCTTTAACTTGTTGATTCAAGGCACTAAGATCAGACAAGTGTGTTTCATCAGGATTACTCTTTATGTTCTTAGTATCAAAATTGTAGGGTAATTTAGCTCCTTTGTCAGCTAGATACAAGAAATATTTTTCTTTATTGTGCTCCAAAATATTTTCTAAGGCTTTGTGAAATTTGGGATCTTGTTAAGCCTCTCTAAGATGTTCTTCATCCCATTCATCATCACTCTCCACAAGAGTTTTGCTCCCATCCCTATTGGAAGGGAATGGATTCTTTTCTCTTTCACCCATGTTATCTTTAAAAAGGGGATTATGACTCACACTATAAAGGGTATCGCTAGTCTCTCCCTCTTCTTGAGTTCTTTGGATATGACCTTATTGTTGAATATCCTCTCTCAAATTATTATATTGAGATCTTGTAAACATAAGCATACAATTTTGAAATGTTCTTCTAGACTTAGATCACAATTTGATAAATTCACAAATGATGACATTTTGATATGATAAGATGAAAATCTTATGATATAATCAAACGATGTCCGTAATTCTGGATTGTGGCTTCCAATGATAAAGGATATCAGAATCTTGTTGGGGAAGTTGAATCAAATAATAAAAAATTTGTTTGAAAGGTGCACTTTTTAAGATTTTGATTCTTGTTTTCAAAGAATGATAAATATATCAAATGGTCTAATTCACTCACTAAAGAATTTGACTGGGATGTGTGGGATATTCAATAGAAGGTTGTGGTAGATAATCTAAGTTGAGAGGTTGATTGTGATTGTGTCGTTAAGATAGAGCTCTTGTCTGAAAATAGGCTCATGAATATAAAGGGTCTATAGCATACTCGTCAGTAAATCCACTAGAAAAATCTTGATACCTATGAAGGAACTCATGGTAATGAAGCAGGATGATCTAAATTTTATACAAAACTTTCTTTGTTGTAAAGTTTTCTCGTAACCTAAATGCTTCTTAGGTTTCTTGATCTTATTTGCCATCGATTTCCTAACAAACTTGGTTGATTTCCACTCTCTAAGCATGAGAGAAATGTCAAGATGCTACTAGACCAAGGATGTTATAAACTCAGATCTGTGAAAAGTGAAAATTCTAGAAAATGATAGATGCACTACTCTGTGTCCTATATGCACTGTAGAAACAAACATATGTGCTAGAGAAACAATAAAATGCACTAAAACAAACCTCAAATGCGCTACAATATGTCTCAGATGCACTTCAAAAAAAGTTTTTTATAGTGACCCAAAAATTGTTTGCAGAATACTTAGCCTATGCGCTAAAACAAACTCCAAATGCGCTGAACTAACCAATGAATGCGGTAGAATAGACCTTATATACGGTAGGAAAATCCCTAGATGCACTAAAACAAATTTTCAAAACAATTTTCTGAACAGTTGAGAACAGTTTTCAGCTGAATGTTCATTTTGGATGATCTTTTATCTGAGTTAATGTGATTGAAGACACAACAAACATTTTGAAAACAGTTATTTTTAAACCCTATACTAAACATCAAGTGTATGATCAAATTTTTTTTTTGAAAAGTGTTTACACAGGTTTAGCACATGAAAGATAGTTCAAGCAGACTCACTCTTAGTACTCAAGTAGGTCATCCTAATAATCAACAACCCACATCTTAAAACTGTGTCTACTCACACAGCTGTGTCACCCCCAAAGGGGCACCCATGTTTTTTTCTTTTCCAGGCTCATACTTAGAGTGACAGAAGTGGATACTGGATCCCATGAGCAAATGGTCCCTGGCAGTTATATGGTGAGTGCGTTGGGGGAAGATTCTTCCCTTCCCTTGCACTGTGATTATTACGATGATCAGAAACTGACTTTTGTTGGCTACTGCACTAGGTTCTTAGTAAGGGTTTCTGTTCGGTGAGGAAATAATAAAATCCCTCAGGAGACCTCCCAACCTTTAGAACAAAGGCTTTGGGGATGGTTATCTTGCACACTATTGACAAAAGAGGGTTTCCCCAGATTTGCTTTAAATTTTATTGTGGGACGGAATAGCCTGGCTTTGGCTTGAACCCACTTGAGTCGTTCCTCTTAGGTGAGTACTTTTTCCCACAAGAGCAGGCTCTCTAAAGGATGTAAAAAAGCGATAAATTTGCATGAAATTAAAAAGGAAAGTCTGGTATTCTAATCACCCAGTTAGACCTATTGCCACAGAAAAAATAAACAAATATTCTTTTTAAAATCCAAATGACAATGATTTAATCTATGTGAAGATGTTGCTTCACAATAAGCATGGGATTTATTTTAATTGCAAAAAAAATCATTGTGTGGTGACTATCCTAGATTGCTTCATTTTAAATTCCATGTCTATCCTAGGATTGGTTCATTTTATCCAGATGTGACTATCCTAGGGTTGTTTATTTTTAACCAGAGAAAGTTCTGTCTGTGGAAGGCGTCAGACTCAGAACTCTATTTAATTACAACCTGTGAGCACTAAACTATTCTGCATATGCACTAAAATGAAGAGTAAATGAGCCAAAATAGACTGTAAAAGCGCTACGAAAAACTCTAAATGCGCTAAAATAAAACCTATATGCGCTTAATCTAGGAATGCAAGATTTTTACAAAAACTCTAATGAAATGTTCCAGATGTATGTGTTGTTCTATTCCTTGGATGCGCTGAAATAGCTCTTGGAAGCACTAAAACAGTTCTTGGATGCACTAAAAAACCTACAAAAATACAGTTAAAAACCCTAGATGTGCTAAAGAAAGCCACATAAGCACTAAAACAGGAATTTTTGATGGAAATCTGAATTCTAGAATGTAAAAACCTATCAGAAAACCTACAAGTAAATGTTAAAAATGGGGCATAGGCCCCACGGTGGGTGCCAAAAATCTGTGAATGAAAATATGCATATCAAATATGTATATCAAAGTTGAATCAAACACACCAATTAGACTTTAAATTAGAGCATAAACTAAAAGAAGAGAAAACAAACTCTATTTATGCTTCGAAGACGTCCCATTGTCCTCTATCTCTAGTGTTTTTGTTGAACCTAGCTTTCTCTCAGATTTTGTATACTAAGCTCAACAAAATGTCTTCCTAGAGAACGAGATTTAGAATAAATGCATGCTTATGCTAAGATGCCATTAACAAGACTAAAATGATAGCTAAGATATGTGATTACTAAATGTAATGATTGCTAAAACTGATAAATGCTAGATGATATTAAAATAATGTGTGCATGTGAATGTAAGTATATGCAAGTGTAACCAATGCTTGGATTCACAGAGGTAATTATAGAGTTTTCGAAAGACTCTGATTGGCTGATGTGATCAATGGTTTAAATCAAGCTTTTTGAGATGAACAGTGAGAGATTTTTGAAAGTTGAGAGAGAAATGGAATGTTTCCTTCTACACAAATTTTCTCTTTCAGATCTAAGGGAAAGTTACCATTTGAGAAATGAGTAGGAGATAAGTCTCATAATTAAATAAATAAATTTATTTAATTACATGTGATGATGAAATTAGAATTTTCCATAATTAAATATTTAATATCTAATTATGTGTGAGAAGATGATAGAAAAGCGTTTAATTAAATATATAAAATACTTAATTAAATATGGAGTGAAGAAATTTTCTAATTAAATATTTTTAGAATATTTAATTATGTGAAGAGTGAGGAAAGTTTCTAATTAAATATTTTAGAATATTTAATTAAATGAAGAATGAGGAAAGTTTCTAATTAAATGTTTTTAGAATATTTAATTATGTGAAGAGCGAGGAAAGTTTCTAATTAAATATTTTAGAATATTTAATTAAATGTAGAGTGAAGAATTAGAAAGTTTTTAATCAAATATTTAGAATATTCAATTAAATGTGAAAAATGTTTTTAGGGGAAAATCATTTGAATTTAAAATTCAAACTTATGATAATAAATATAAATAAATTATAAAATCTATTTAATTAATTAAGAGGAATATGGAAAATGGTAATAATTAAATAAAGTTATTTATTTAATTAAGGTAGAAGAATTATAAAAGTGAACAATATAAATAAATAATTAAATTTATTTATATGTAGATGACTTTAGAAGATTAATTAAATAATTGATATTTAATTAATTAACAAGCTTGATTAACCATGATCATTTTTAGACATATACAAATTACACTAAAAAAATTGTTCTTAAGACCTTCAACAAAGTAGACATCATGAATAGGTGTTTTTTAAGCTAAAATAAATGTACCTTTACCTCTGATTTGGATGGTAGTATTGTATCCAAACTTGACAAACCCTCCCTCATGGACTTCAAACTTGTTGAATTTTCTCTTGTCAACTATCATGTGGTTTGAACAACCACTATCTATGATCAACAAATCCTTCTTCTTAGCATGCAGGGAAGTTTGCACAAACATTGATTTTTCAATTTTAGTGGCCTTTTCTTTATGCCTCCAAATTGATTTTGGTTTATCCTCTTGTACCATAGAAAAATGGATCTTGGAAATTTTCATGGTCTTTAAGGTCTTTCTCTCATGAAGCTTGATCCATTTTTCTTTGATTTAATGTTGCAATGCAACTTATACATTCACATTAGGTCCTCAATATTCAAATTATGATGTCTTGTGAAGTTGTAACACATTTCTACACATTTCTAGACTCTTCTCATTATAATTCATCTAAAAATCACCTTTTTATCCTTTATCTTGAGTCCTATTCTAAAGTGTTGTAAAGACTTGTAACAAGCTTTCATGCTTTCCTAGGCTTGTTATTAGTATTTACACCTTTCTTATGCTTTATTTGGCCCCTTTATGCACTCATAAGCCTTAATTAAGTGTATTTTTGAATTTAAACCCGAAAAACAACAATAAATGCAACTTAATTCCTGACACCCACTTACAAGCCTGGAGTGGGACCCATTCACCATGGGTGGTGAATGAGTCCCTCTTGTCTCCAAATTCAAAATAATTCAAATTTTCTTTTGGGTTTTTATTCAAAAATACATTATGTTGGTCTGTGATGTATTATTTGGTTATTAGGGCATAAGTGTATAAATAAGTGTTTTTTACATCCATTTTAACCCCCATTCATTCAAACATTCAATCATCCATTCAAGCATTGAAGCATCATAGAATTGTTGAATCAAGCATCTTGGAGCAGCCATTAACATATCTTTAGAATTCTTCAACAAGGTTGTGGTGAGTTAATGACATTTGCATGTTGTTTATTCATCATTCCTTGCTCATTTCATTTCTTTATTAAGGGTTTGATTAGCAAAGTGGGATTTGACCAAGGAAAATCCCTATACTCTAACCCTTAACCATTTCCCCCCTTTTGCATGTGTTTGCAAATTTTTTTATGTAGATTTGTCAAGAAAATAGGTGTTGAAAGGTGGTCAACAATTCAAAAAAGTGTTTCAAGTCAACTAAGCTCTATTTCAAGCTTGGAGACAACCTATAGTCCGTTTTCTACAGATTTGAGTCTGTCAACCCAATAAGAAGACAAGTGCAAATATGGATCTACATAATTGACCTTTGACTTTGTAGAATTCTAGAGGAGGACTGATTCACCATTAGTAGAAAATGAGTCCCACCTGAAGGTTGAAAAAAGGTGATTTTGTCATAATCTAGTTCTCGACTATCGAAAAGTAGTTTTAGGTGTTTTTAGCATTAGGATGAATGATTCACCATTAGTGGTGAATGAGTCCCATTGGTGATTTACAGTGATCTCTGCCAGTTTCCAGAACATTCTAGATTCAACAATCGATTCCTAGGTGCACTCTGTTAGACCTTGTTCAATTCTATTTGCATTAGTTTTCATCTCTATTTCATTTTTTGCATATCACATTATGTTTTCAAACATTGCATATTACATTAGTTTTTTCATTCATAATTAGTCAATTTTAGTACTTAGTTGCATTCACATCATACAATCCTTTGTTTGAGTGAACCACGACAATTTTAGTGTTCTATCTCTCTGCTTTTAGGTGAAGGATCTTAAGAGTGCAAGAGTACATAGGACATCTCAAAATTGTTGGTTCACCTCCTTCTTACCAAGGTTTTTAAGACTCATCTTCTTCATGGAATGATCATTACCCATTTTCTTTTGTTCATCAGGACTAGGTATACAATACATGGCTACGTGACCAAAGTTATTGCAATTATGGCACCTTAGATTGCTTAACACCATGAAAGGAGTTCTACCAATAAAGTTAGATATTATTCTAAGGATAATCTCAGAATCATTACCTTTGTGACCATAATGGTTATAATCGAAACAATAACCATAAAATTAAGAGTTAAACATGAATGATGCACTCCTTCTTGCAAGATTTGAACTTGTGAATCTTTTATTTCCAATTTTTGATGAACCATCTGCATTAACATTGTTGTTAGGATAGTCATTATCAGCATGTGCATCAACTTGGTTACTTTTCCCAACTTCTTCCTTTTGAAGATTATGAGTTTTTGTGTTTTGGCCAACTTCATACCCCAAACTACTCACATCCTTGAATCTCTTTTTTTTTCCCAAAAGATATTCCAACCTGCTATTGTCATACCTTTCCAGCCTCTTCCTTAAACTCACAATTTTTTCCTCTAAACCTTGACAAATATTCTCTTTGGATTCTAACTCCTTTTCGATCACATTTTTTTTAGGATGCTTATAAGTTGGTCAGAATCCTTGATTATTTTGACATCTTTCAAGGCTTCCTTCTTTAATCTCTTTATCTCCTTTATAGGACAAAGTAGTTCTTCTTCAAGATCTACTTCACTTTCTTCAACTTGCTGGTCCTTATTAGAAATATTGTCATATTTATCCTTTTGTTTTTCATTTGAACATACAAAAATAGACATGAATAGAGTTTATTCTTCTCCATCACTAGTACTTTCATAAATACTATAAGTTATATCAATGTCCTTGATAAAGAGGCTCTTTTTCTTTTTGAAAGTATTCTTTCTTCTAAAATTATACTGCTTCTTTTTTCCTTGTTTCCTATCATCTTCCACATAACTTTCAAATTTTTCATAATGACACTTGGAAACAAAATGTCCTATTTTTCCATAGTTAAAGCATTTGAAAGGAATTTTTCCTTTGTGCTTTCTTGACCCCTTCTTCAACCTTCTAACAGAATTTGACACTTTTCCATCTAAGTCTTAAGATTCAGAGTCTATTTCTTTGTCTTTATTCATAGTTTTAAATGTTGCTTCTTTATTTTTGGATACTTCATTGTGTGTTCTCATTTCATTGGTAGTGAATGTTCCACGTAACTCATCTAGAGTGAACTTGTTCAGGTCTTTTTCCTCTTCAACAATAAATACCTTACAATCATACCTAGGAGGCAATGATCTTAAGAGCTTTTTGACAACAACTGAATCTTCAACTTCCTCACCAAGTCCTCTCTTAGCATTAACTATTTCATCTAATCTAAGAAGATAATCTATAATATTTTCGTCTTCATTCATTTTTAACCCTTCAAACTTTTCTCTAAGAGTTTGTAACTTGGATTCCTTGATTTTGACATCACCTTGATAAATACTAATTGAATTGTCCCAAAAATATTTTACACTCTTACAATGCATTACTTTAACAAGGATCTCATTTTTCAAATCAGAAAGGATGACATTCTTGGCCTTGGCATTGCACTAATAAGCTTTCTTCTCATTAGCTGTAGAAGGAGGTTGTGAAGGAACTATATAATCTTTTTCTACTAATGTCCACACATCAAATCCCAAAGAAGACAAGTATGAATCCATCCTAATACTCCAAAAATAAAAAAATAGTGTCATCAAACAAAGGTGCTTTTGAGGTAGAAGATCCTTTAGGTGATTAGCCATAGTATTCCACTATCAAGTCAACCCAAGTTGATTAAACTTCTACAAGGAACCTGCTGCTCTAATTCCAATTGTAGGAATACTCAAGACCACTGAGGGGGGGGGGGGGTGAATCAGTGGTGCACTAAAAAAATCAATTAAAAAAAAATTTGAAAAGAAAAAGCTTCAATGGAAATACATAAGAATCACCATGACACAAGTTTTATAAGTGGAAAACCATAGAAAGGGAAAAACCACTGTGTGAATGTTGGTTGGATTTGAAGAACCAATCTAATCCTCACAATTTTTTCACCATTATTGCAAGTATGAAGGTGTTGTCATTGATTTAAATTGGTTGCTATTGTCATTGATGTCAACTATGTCATGGAAGTTGGTTATTGATTGTATATAATGAGGATATTGAGAGAATTGTAATAAAGAAGGTTTGCAGGTATTCAATGTATGCTCCAGGATGTGCTCCACATTGCTTCTATTCTTGTACAAACATGAGGTATTGTTCATGGTTGTTGGTAGTTGCTATATCCAAAATTTGGGTCTCTGGATCATTGTACAGTGCGAGATATCTTCACCAGTATGTGAACTATGCATTTCTATGTGTCTGGCTATGGTCCAAGAGAAATGTAGTTGCTTTGAATTTCTCCATATTTTTGTTACATGACTTGCAATTTTGAGAGTAATTTGATGAGGTTGTGTTCAAGGGAAATTTGTTGTTCAGAAAGATTGGATTGTGTTAAGGATGTGTGTGCTTAATTGACTTATGTGTTTTACATTGGTGTTGGTCGACCTTGTGTTAAACACTACTTACGAAGTTCATGGAAGCATGTTGAGGCATGTTGGGACTTATTTAGGTCCTCATTAAGTATGTGTTTTGGTTTCCCTTACTCTATTTCCACACTAGAATGTTTTGGCACTGATCTAATTTAAATTTATAAATACAAATGGTGTATGGTCGACCTTGGATGGGTTTCAAGTTTGAAGATAGTATAAGTACAAGTTAAGATGTTGATGAAAGACAAGATAGATGAAATAAAGATGTGAGATAGGTGCAATATAGTGTGTGTGATGCAAGTTTGAGTAGATCAACAAAAAATTCATGTTAGGGTTCTGAAGGCAATGAGTTGAAGAAAATCTGACATCTTTCATGTGAGACTACAAGAGTGTGAGAAAATTATGGTGGATTTCTTGTTGCTTTGAGATATTTTTCTCTCTACAACAATCCTCTTCTATATTCTTTGTAATTCTGTAGCAATGAGCCCTTCAGTAGTGAGCCCTTGTTGAAAAATGTGTCCTATCTTGGTAGTGAGCCTATCTAGCAGTAAGAATTTTTGGTAGTGAGCCTTTTTATTTGGTTTTTGAATTCTTTATATTGTGAGCTAATCCTCATCATGGCTTTTCCCTCATTGAGTTTTCCACATAAATCTAGTGTTATTGTGTGCATGGTTTCATTACATTCAATTCCTATTTCTGCATTCAATGATTAAACATATTAACATAGTAAAGGTTTTGTGAATTCTTATTGATCTAACTTCTGGTGAAAGTTTGAAAGGTTTAAAATTTCTACAAATGATTCACCCCCCTCTTAGTTGTCTTTTTCAACAATTGGTATCAGAGCTTGGTTCCTTGGAAGAGATTAACTGGTTAAGGAAGGTCTGGGATGGCGAACAAGATATTTATTGAGTTCCTAAGTTTGATGGTACCAACTACACTTTCTAGAAGACAAAGATGGAAGGATATCTGAAATACTATGGATATGATGTTGAAAAGGATTATAAGACTCCATACACTACTGCTAATGGTCCAAGTACTGCTGATGAGATCAAGGCACATGAAGCGAGTAATAAGGAAAAATTTATTATGAAGAATAGTCTTTCACATTTTGAATTAGTTAAAGTTATGAATTTGAAGAATGCTAAAGAGGTTTGGGATACATTGGAAAATATCCACAAAGGAGATGAAAAGGTTAAATAATTTTTTTTGTAGAACTTGGAGGCACAATTTGAGATCCTGCGAATGATTAAAGATGAGAACGTTAAATCCTTCGTATAGAGAGTGGATGAGCTGGTAGGTGGAATGCAAGGACTTGGTGCACAAGTGGATGAATCTATGATACTAAATAATATTCTCAGAACTATCCCTAATGCATATAGTGAAAAAGTATCTGCTATTGAGGAATTTGTAGATTATAAGACGTATACTAAAAATTAGTTGTTGGGTACTCTAACCTTGTTTGAAATGAGAAAGCCTAGCTTGAGAAATGGATCAAAGACATAAAATTCTTTTAGGGCTACAATAGTTGAAGATCCAGATGAAGAAAAATTCGATGAAGTGGAAGCTAACTTTGTAAGAAGAATGAAAAAGGACTCTAGTAAGTATGAAGGTAAGTTACCTTTCAAACTTTTTAGTTGTGGAGGAATAGGTCATTATGCTTCAAGATGTCCTAAAAGAGCTAAGAAGAATAAACATAGAGAAGGAAAAGAAAATAAAGGAAATATGATCAAGAGAGAATATTATGTAAATGAAGATGCTAGTATTTTTGATGATGAGTCTGATTATGGAGATGAATACTTGTTCTTGGATATAAAATATGAATCTACTTCTGCTAATACTGAAAGATATGTGAAGGAAAGAACTTTGTAGAAAGTTGAAGGTATTGTGGTCTCTGCTCATCATGGTAAAAAAGAAAAGAACTACTAGGTTGTTGATAGTGGTTGTTCACATCACATGACCAGTGACAAAAGTAAGTTTGTTAAACTTGAAAAATATGTTGGAGGCTGACTTAAGTTTGGAGATGATATTGGTGCTAAGATTTGTGAGATAGGTTCAGTCAGTTTTGATGGCAAGCATAATACTGATGATGTCTACTATGTTAATGGTTTAAGGCATAATATTTTGAGTGTTGGAAAAATTTGTAGTAAAGGATATAATCTTATGTTCAAAGATGAGAAATTTGAAATAAGGAAAAGATTCAGAACCATGATTTCTATTGGAAAGAAGTATGAAGGAAATATTTATCAACTTAAGGGTGTAGATGGACATTAATTTATGTATCAAATTAATGATAGTTGGTTATGGAATCAGAGGATGTGTCATATGAACTTTGATAACATGGTGATAATTAGTGTAGTACAAGCTATGAGAGATTTACCAAAAAACACAAAACTTGCTAATGCTATTTGCAAGGATTGTTAGTTAGGAAAGTAAGCTAGAAACAACTTTAGGTCAAAGGAACAATCTACTACCAAACTACTAGATTTGATTCATACAAATATTTGTGGTCATAGAAGGGTGAGAATTCTACAAGGTGATAGGTATTTTATGCTTTTGATTGATGGTTATTCTATAATGACATGGGTTACTTTTCTTAGAGAGAAACCTGATGCTTGAGAAAAATTCAAAGCATTCAAAGCTATGGTTGAAAATGAAATGGACATGAAAATCAAATTCTTAAGGTTTGATAGAGGTGGAGAATTCACCTCCAATGAGTTTAACATGTTTTGTGAAGTTCATGGAATAAAAAGGTAATTGTTTGCACCTAGTACTCCTCAATAGAATGGAGTTTTTGAAAGAAAGAAAAGAATGATTCAAGAAGCTACTAGATTAATGATAACATAGGCAAGTCTACTAGAAGCCTATTGGAGAGAATAAATTCACATTGTTGTTTATGTGTTCAATTGAGTTCAAGAAAAAGCTAACAATACTAAGAATCCCTTTGAGTTGTGGTATGGAAAGATTCCTATTGTAAAGTACTTCAAAGTATTTGGAAGCATATGTTATATCAAAAGAGATGGAGAAAATTTAGGAAAGTTTGATGCAATATGTGATGAGGGAATTTTCCTTGGATAATCCCTTAGAAGAAAAGCTTAAAGATGCTACAATAAAAGGCTAAGAAATATTGTAGAAAGAAAAAGTGTTAAGGTAGATGAAGTATTGAAAAATTCATTTGAAGTTGATGGATACGTATCATATGAACCCAATTGTAGAGAAGTAGAAGAATTTTTGATGAACAAGAAAAGTAGAATGAAGAAGAAGAAGCTTCAGTGGTGTCCCCAAAGACACCTGAATATGTGCAAAAGAATCATTTTGAAGAAAAAATCATTGGAGACAAGAGAAAAGGATTATTGAAAAGAAGTAAAGCTGCTGTTGCTACTAAAATAAATTCATGTTTACTTTCTACAGTTGAACCTAAGATGGTAAGTGAAGCATGCAAAGATGAGAATTGGATGAGAGAAATGGAAGAAGAACTTATGTAGATTGACAAGAATCAAACCTAGGAATTGGTTCCTAGATCGACAGATAAAAACATAATTGGATCAAAATGGGTATTCAGAAACAAGCTAAATGGAGAAGTGGCCAAAAATAAAGCAAGGTTTGTGTGTAAGGGTTACTCACAATTAGAAGGTATATATTTTTAGGAGACTTTCGCTTTGTTGGCTAGAATGGAAGCTATCAGAATATTTTTGGAATTTTTTGCTCATAAAGATTTTAAAGTTTACCACATGGATGTAAAGTCTGCATTTCTAAATGATGAGTTAGAAGAAGAATTCAACATGGAACAACCAGAAGGATTTTAGTTGTCAAAAAAACCGAACATGGCGTGTAGATTAAAGAAGGCCTTATATGGATTGAAGCAAGCTCCTAGAGCTTTGTATGCAAGGTTGGATAGATATTTGATTCAACAAGGTTTTAGTAAAGGTACAACATATAGCAATCTTTATTTCAAAATTGAAAATGACAAAATATTGATAGTAGTTGTCTATGTTGATGATATTATCTTTGGAGGAAATGAAACAATGTGCAAAATTTTTGTTGAAGAAATGCAAAAAGATTTTGAGATGTCTATGTTTGGTGAGATGAATTTCTTTCTTGGGATGCAAATCAATCAAACAATAAAAGGGATTTTTATTTCACAGTCAAAGTATGTAAAATTAAAGTTGAAGAAGTTTGGGATGGATGGTTCCAAACTGGTATGCACTCCTATGGTGATTGGTGTCAAATTGAGTAAAGATGATGATTCACCTAATGCTGATCAGAGCAAATACAAATCTATGATTGAAGGACTATTGTATTTAACTACTACCAAACTAGTTATCATGCATGCAGTTTGTCATGTGGCTAGATTTGAGGATCCTAAAGAAACACATGTTGCAACTATTAAGAGGATATTTAAATATCTAAATGGCACTCCAGATTATGGCTTATGGTATCCTAGGAATACTAATTTTACACTAAGTACTTATACAAATGTAGATTGGGTAGGTCTTGTTGATGACAAAATATGTACAAGTGGTTATGCATTCTTTCTTGGTTGCAAGTTGGTGTCATGGTTAAGTAAAAAGCAAGATTTAGTTTCCTTATCCACTGCAGAGGTTGAGTATATTACTGTAACATTTTGCTACACACAAGTTTTGTGGATGAGACAGACATTGAAGGATATCAAAGTAATGTATGATAATCCAATCTCTATTTTCTATGATAATACAAGTGCAATTAACATTTCAAAGAGTCCAGTGATGCACTCAAGGACAAAACATATATCAATAAGGTACCACTTTTTGAGAGAGGGTGATCCCACAATACTGGTTTACAATTTTTGGCCAAACTGGACACTAAAATAATATTTTCTAACTAAATCTTCACTTTCAGACACCTATAGTGGCTAAACCGTGAGGAATTTGAAGATGATGAAAACTAGTGATTTGTGACATTTTACCTATAGATTCTAAATATATTTTTTTCAAAATTTTTGGAATCATATTGCAATTCTTTTTCCATCTCCTTTGAAAACTAGTTTTTTTCAGTAAACAACATTTTTAAGGAGTGATGCTCACCGTATAATGTATAACTTTTTTTCCATGAAGGATAAAACTCTAATTCTTTAGAATTTAGATTTGTAACTTTGATATATAGTGCTTCCAATAGGTTAGGTAGTGTTTTATTGAATATTTTTTCCTTAATGAAGTTTCAAAGTCAAACCAAATACAATTCAGGCATAGGTGGACTGTATAATGCGTAACTTTTTTGTATGTATCAAAGTTCAATTTTTTTTGTTGGATCAAGGACTTCAATATCTGGTGCACTCATATTTTTCAATTTTTTTTTGATAATCTACTATTTTTCCACATGTGCAGAACAAAGAACTTGATTTTTGGTGCAAAACCTATGTTTAATAAAACTAAAAAAACAAATACATAATAAAACCAAAACATATTAAAATTATATTCATTGGATAGCTTGTTCCGAAGACTACCATCATCTAGTTGGGTCTGTTAAGTGTCCTCCATTTTCATCCTCAACCCATGCTTCAAAGGGAAAAATTCTAATTTTTTTTATGTGCCAGAGAATGGAAAGGTTGGAAAAGGGGGGTTCGCTTGAACTAGGGGGGTTCATTTGATCCCCGAGGGGTTCGCTCGAACTAGGGTTCATTCAAAGCCCCTTTCAAAAAGGGTTTTCATTTGTGTTTTTTGGTGGGAATGATGGGAAGTTCATTGAATGGGTTCGCTCGAACCCTAGTTCTAGCAAACCCTCTTTTGGTTTGTTTGAACCCCCAAAACAGATTTTTTTTCCATGTGGTCATTTTTTTCAACTTTTCCTTCCTCACTCCAATTGTAAACCACATTTGTGGGTTCACCTGAGAAAAGGTTATGGAGAATGAAGTAAAGAATGAGAATGTACTTACAAAGGATCAAATTGCTGACATATTTACTAAGGTTCCTAAATATACTTTTGAGTATCCTTGGGAGAAGTTAGGGGTTATTTCCCCTCCTTTCTTGAACTAGATGCATATGGAGATGCATCAGTTTGATAGATCTATGGATCTATCTTCTTTCTAGACTAATGTTGGTGGTTACCTATTGAGGGGAGAAAGTAGTGTCTTGTGTCGTTATTGTGCAGTTGATTGGGTGTACTCCTAAGGCGGAGTATTCAATACTGGTAATGTTCTTAATGTTAAAAGGGGATAAAAATGGGAGAAATAATTAAGTGAAAAAGTTTATCTATGCTAAGAAACTATGTTTAGAGCTATTGTGTTGTCTTTGATGGATTTTCACATCATGTGTTCATCAATGACAAAGGGGGTGATTATTGCAAGTATGAAGGTGTTGTCATTGATGTCAATTGGTTTCTATTTTCATTGATGTCAAGTATGTCATGGAAGTTGGTTATTGATTGTATATGTTAAGGATATTGATAAAATTGTAATAATTAAGGTCTATAGGTGTTCAGTGTATGGTCCAAGATGTGCTTTGTATTTCTGCTATTCTTATACAAATACAAGGTATTATTCATGGTTGTTGGTAGTTGCTATATCTAGAATTTGGGTGTCTAGATCATTGTATAGTATGAGGTGTATTCACCAGTATGTGAACTGTACATATCGGTGTATCTGGCAGTGGTCTGAGAGAAATGTAGTTGCTCTAGATTTCTCCATAATTTGATTACATGACTTTCAATTCTAAGAGTAAGTTAATGAGGTCATGTTCAAGTGAAATTTGTTATCTGGAAAGATTGGACCGTGTTAATTGTTTTTGGTGTTTTACACTAGTGTTGGCCGACCTTGTGTTAAACACTACTTACGAAGTTCATGGAAGTATGTTGAGGCATGTTGGGACTTATTTAGGTCCTCATTAAGTATATGTTTGGGTTGGCCTCACTCTAAATCCATTGTAGAATGTTTTGGCACTGACCTAATTTAAATTTGTAAATGAAAATGGTGTATGGCTGACCTTGGATGGGTTTGAAGGTTGAATATGGTACAAGTACAAGTTGATATGTTGATGAAAGACAAGATAGATGAAAGAAAAATGTGAGATAGATGTGAGATAGTGTGTGTGATGTGAGTTTGAGTAGATCAGTGCAAATTTCATTTAAGGGTTCTAAAGGTAGTGAGCTAAAGGCATTTGAAATCTTTCATGTGAGACTATAAGAGTGTGAGTAAATTATGGTGGATTTCCTATTGCTTTGAGATAGTTTTCTCTTTGTGACAATCCTCTTCTATCTTCTTTGTAATTTTTTGGTAGTGAGCCCTTATTGCACAGTGTGTCCTATCTTGGTAGTGAGCCTTTGTATTTGGTTTTGGAATTCTTTATATTATGGGTCAATCCTCACCGTGGTTTTTCCCTCATTGGGTTTTCAATGTAAATATGGTGTTATTATGTGCATGATTTCATTACTTTCAATTTTTGTTTCTATAGTTAGTGATTAAACATATTAACAGAGTAAAGGTTTTGTGAATGCTTATTGATCTAACTTATGGTGAAAGTTTTAAAGGTTAAAAATTTCTACAACTGATTCACCCTCCCTCTTAGTTGTCTTGTTCAACAACCATTAGGTTTCACTGACCAAATTCTTACTAAATATAGTATGTCTAGGAGCACAAACTCCTAATGAAAAATAGGGGAACCAACTCCAATGAGAAATGAAGAACAAATGCATAGAGTATAGTTTGTCTATTTACAATATTCTCCAGATCATCAATTTCCCTTGTTTCACATACAAACATTCAACACTTATCCCTCCTTTCATACATGTATAATAATTTATTTACAAGAAACATCTTATCTGAACAAACACAAAGAATATTTAAACTGATGTATGCATGAACAAAGGATCCTCAACCTTTGCACACACCTTGACTGTAACCTTCTTTGAATGAATAAATAGATGACACAAAATGACTTTTTGTCACCAAAAAATGTATAGTTGACATTTTTATGCTCACTTGATTCTCTCTTTTGGAAAATTGTCTTGATTTTTCCTACATTTAATGTTGTAATGTGGTCAACACATTCACATTAGGTTTTGGACCCTTGTGAATCATTAAGACTTCTAGGATGTCTTGTAAAGGTGTTGTGACCTATTGTAACTCACTTTCACACTTTTCTAGGACCCTTTCATCATAATTCACCTATATAACCCATTTTTATCTCTTATAGAGTCTTATTTCAAAGTGTTTTAAAGTGTTATAACCCACTTTCATGCTTTTCTAGACTTTTCATCACTAATTCAACTCTTTCTCATGTCTAAATGACCCTTTAATACACTTTTTGGCTATTTTTAACTGTGTTTTTTAGGATATTCCCATTGGAAAACATTTAATTCCCCTTAATTTCTAACACCCACTTAATTTTATTAAGTGGGACTAAGTTTCCAATAAGGGCAACTTAGTCCTTTTTCACACAAAACTCAAAATTATTTTGAATTTCTGGTGGGATTTTGTCCTCTAACCCTTGAGGTCGGCCTGTGATGTGTTATTTTTGGGAAATTTTAGTAAAATCATGTATAAATAAGGGTTTTTCCCCTCATTTTCATCCTACTATCTCTTTCACTTTCATAAGTAATTAAGCATTCAATCTCTCAAGCAATCAAGCAATTACACATAATCAAGCCATCCATTGGAGCACTTCATTACATATCTTCAAATTTATACATCAAGGGTGTGGTAATTTTATGAAATCACATGTTGTTTATTTATCATTCTCTTTCCATTTCATTTCATTTCATAGGGTTTGATTACCAAAGTGGCGTTTGACCAAGGAAAACCCCTATACTCTAACCCTCAACCATTTTTCCATCCTTGCATGTTTGTTTCTAAAATTTGTAGGAAAATTTTTAAAAGGGATTTGTGTGGAAAAGTGGTCAAGAAGTCTTCAAATTCAATCAATTCTATATAACCCTAATTCAAGCTTGGACACAATTTTTACCTCATTTTCTTTAGAATCAAGTGCAGACACCTATCAAAAAAGCAAGTGCAGACCTAAGGCTACAAGATTCTGTCTCAAAATTCCTGATATCTGTAGGTGGAATAAGTCACCATTACTAGTGGATTAGTCCTACTTCCAGGCTTGAAAAGTGATTTTTACATTTTTGGACACCCATTTGGCAGATTCATGTTCTGACAAGTTTTCCCGACATTGGGACTAAGTCACCCAACGTGGCGTACGTGTCCCAATTAACATTTTTTAGTTAAATTTTTAGGATTCTAGAATCTCCTAGCATCAAGTTTCATATTCTAGGTGCACCTCTCTGATTCTGTTCAGTTATTTCATCATTTACTTGCATTTTTAGGCATTTTTGCATATCACATTGTGTTTTTAAACAAGTTACTTTTCTTAGGTTTTGCATCATTAAATCATTTCATTTCCAGATTAGTGCATTAGTACATCTTAATTAGACATAATACATCTCATTCACATTAACTTTGAGTGTAGAAAATTGCATTTTGGACCCCATTCCTTTCTCCTTTTAGGTGAAAAACCTTAGAAGGAGATAAAGCAAGTGTGGGCCATCCAAAATCATTGTCCACATTTTGGTGAACCAAAATGAAATTTTCTACAAAATTCCACACAACCATGTCGGCTATTATGATAATCAACCCTAGATAGTGGCATTAGAATTTACTCACACACGTTTGTACATTTAGAGCACTGTTATACAAATTCACACACTGTCCTTACTTCCAATCAAACTCCAATCACCTATAATATTATTCATATCACACTAATCTATGCAAAGAAAATACATTTCATGAATACACTCATATAGAGGCACCATATAACCCTTTTGTATTCTATTATTCAAGTTTCCCTCTATATGTATTTTCTTGACAAAAACATGGTATCATAGTCTTCAATACACTCTCATAGAGCCTAGACCACAGTTAGAATACCCTTAATGCATTGGAAGAGATCCACATTCCATCGCTACCTGAATACAGTTACAAAAATATGTGTAACTAAAACAAGGGTGATGACACCCATATGCCCACCAATGTGAAGTCCTTAGCAAGTAACCATTATTTAGTTTTAAAAGAGTATATTTTATCTCTAAACCTACCAATCCATCAATTAAATAATGACCATCAATCTTACTTTGGGAGATAAAATATAAGTCTTTAACCTATCTAGCCAGTTACACCTAAGAGTAGGGCCGAGTGTTCGATGAGCTTAAACCCTCAAGACATCACTTAAGAGAATTTCCATTGTGTATAGCTAGTCAACAAGTGAATATAACATAAAGATAACTATGCATTGATGGCCTTCATAAGACATAAGCCCTAGGTCTTCGAGGCTCTTAGGGTATAGTATAGTCTTAGAGTTTTAGATATGCTTAGTTTTTTAGGTTATAAGGTATATAAATTTCAACAACCAAAACACTAAAATGGGATTACCACCATATTATTTTTCCCTCTATAAGTCTCAAAAATAGATAATAATAAATGGAAACAATTTTGAATTTTTGAAAGGTAATAAACAATAACAACCCTAATCCTCATAAGAACACCAAGAGAGGTCAAAAATAATATTTGACAGTGATCACTTTGTAAATTTCTAAGCCTCAATTGAAAATGCTTAATGACAATGATTCTTTAGGTCTATTATGTAACATATATTAATAATAATCTCTGCCCATGATATCTTTTCCTTAATCAATCATTTTTTTATGCAAAAATATTCCACTGAATACCTGGTTTATGAAAGATGACAACTTGCGATATGATGAAGGATTCTTGTGGAAAGAAGACTCTATGAATGAACAATAATACTATCAAATAAACATATCAATATACCTTTGAATGATCAACAATCACTTTGTAATGAAGCAACTCTACAATAAAGATGAAATCAAAGGAAAAATACCACTTTTGCATCAACAGGTTATGAAATGAATGAAGTACCGTTGACATCAATGATATTCATCAACACTTCTCTCTCTCTCTCTTTCTCCCTCCTTTCCCTCCTTCCCTATCTAATATTTATCTC
Source organism: Sequoia sempervirens (assembly GCA_007258455.2). Classification (NCBI taxonomy): domain Eukaryota; kingdom Viridiplantae; phylum Streptophyta; class Pinopsida; order Cupressales; family Cupressaceae; genus Sequoia; species Sequoia sempervirens. Next base: position 11,259,731 of record VDFB02338372.1, read on the forward strand.
TGCTATCCTTTTCTATCTCTTTCTACCTATCTCTCTCACCCTCCCTCCTCTCTCTCCCTACATCTCCCTGCCCCCTTCTTCTCTATCTACTCTTTATCTCTCTTCTCCCTCTCTCTCTACCTACCTCTCCCACCCACTCTCCCACTCTCCCTCCCTCTCTCTCTCTCAGCCTCCCTCCTTCCCTCTCAGCCTCCCTCCTTCCCTCTCTCTCTCTCACTCTCTTTTTACTTGTATCTATCTCCTCTCTACTTCTCTCTATCTCTACTCTCTCATCTATCCTCTCTCTCTCCCCACCTCTCCTGCCCTCCCTCCTTCCATATATGCTCTATATATCCCCTCTCCCTCTCTCTCTACTTATCTCTCCCTCCCTCTCTCTCTACTTGTCTGTCCCTCCCTCTAGGCTCTCTATCTCACCTCTCTTTCTCTCTAATTATCTCCATCTTACCTCTCTCTCCTTCCTTGTCTACTTCTCTCTTCCTCTCTCTCCCCCTATATCTCTCTCTCACCTCTTTTTTTCTTCCCTCTCCACTTCTTTCTATCTCACCTCTCTCTCTACTTTTCTCTATCTCCACTCTATCTATCTCTCTACCTGCCTCTCCCTCCCCTACCACTCTCTCTACATACCTCTCTCTATCTCCTTCCTTTCCTCTCTACTTCTCTTTCTCTCTCCTCTCTCTTTCTCCCCTTGCCCCCTTATTCCCTATCTACTCTCTATCTCACCTCCCCTTCTCTACCTACCTCTCCCTGCCTTCATCCATACCTCTCCCTATCTCCTTCCCTAACTCTCCCTCTCTCTCTACCTGCCTATCCCTACCTCTTTCTCTCTACCTACCTACCTACCTCAAGAGAGATAGAGTGATGGAGAGGGGAGATAGAGAGAAGTAGAGAGGAAATGAGGGAGAGAGAGGCCTAGATCTCAAGGGAGATAAAGAGATCGAGATAAATATATAGTAAGATGATAGGAGCCTGTTGATTACTGAAATTTGAGTATAAAAAATTATAAGATCTTCTAAAACCTAGAATCTAGATTGTAACTCCTAGTGATCTTAAACCATTCTCAAACATCCTAAAATTATATACATAAAAATATAACTTAACGTGTAAAAAAATAAATTTCCATAAATGTCACTTATATAAATATAGTCTGAGGAAGAGTGAGATTGTGACCTATATAAGGAGGTAGACATATGGGAAGAGAAAAATATATATAGAGAGATAGGTATTTTTTCTTTTTGGAAATGTGAGTTCATTATAGTGCACTCACATTATAACTCAAGTGATTATGTTCAGTGATAACTTTAAGAAACCCATTACGAAAAGGTATAAAATCTTTGTTATCTTTCATTTTTTTGGAAAAAAATATTAATTTCTATTGGTTTTCATAAAAATATTAATTTTACTGGCAATTTTTTAACATCACTAAAATTTTGTAGAAAATCTTGGAAAATAATAGGAAAATGCATTAATTGTGATGGTGAATCGTTCATTTAAAAAAAAAAATTCTTATGAAAAGTAGGGGCATAAGGGTGAAAATGATCAATGGGTTTAAAGGGAAAAATCCATAATATTTGGTTGCCACCATTGATTTTAAATATAATATAATGACCCTCATTATATGGGTGAGTGTAGGATCATGTGAGTCCAAAAAGGGGTGATATGAAAAAAAAAGTGGTTGATGACAAGCTTTTTCTTTATCCAAATTTGATGAAATGAAAAGGGTTTATTGAGAAAATTGTTAGCTTTCCAAAAATATAAGGTATGCCTTATTTGGAATTAAATAGATAATTATTATTAATTTTCTACATACATTCTGACTAAAGTCCTAATTGATAGGCTAATTGAAAAACATCTATAATTCTTAAACGATTTCACATTTTTTGAATCTGAAAGATGCATCAAATTCTATGCTTCCAATACTATAGAATAAAAAAAGAAAAAATGAATTTCATAAATTTTTGACCAAGTTATGGTGGTTAGACAAATATGTTTTAATATTTAAAAAAAAATAAAAAAAAAATCATAATCAATTATTTACTTGCAAAACAATTACAAAAAATACAACACATCCAAGCATGTTTCCTCTAAATATATCATTTTTTGCTTGTACTTAGGTTGGTTAGACATACACCTGCTTTTTATTTTTTCCTAAAAATTTAGTACTACTACATTGAAATTTCAAATTTTCACTAAACAGATTTACTTTTTTCTAGAAAATGAATAGTATCTTATAAACTACATTCAATTTTCTACAAATTTTGTTGCTAAATATTTTTCAAATTATGTTAATAAATTATTCAAATTTTTATGTCAAGTTTTCTAAATCTATTTTTCTGAATTTTTATTGCCACTTAAAGGCCTAGTTTGGACCCCCATGATTCTGCACTGACCCATATTTCACAAGGTAAAATATACTCAGGATCTATAATGCTCATGGGGCTTGAAATTTCTTTTGAATTGTTGATCTCCACTGAGATCAATGATTCAAAAGAAATTTTGAGCCCCATGAGCATTACAAATCTTGAGTACATTTTGTCTCATGGAATATAATGAGGGTCATTAAATTGTATTTCAAATCAATAGTTGAAACTAAATATTAGAAATATGACCCTAAAGAAACTAATAATTATGATATACTATCAACAAATTAATTTAGATTCCTACTATAACTTATCAAATTTAGGAAAATATGATCTAATCATGTATCAAATACCATGTAAATTTTTTTGAGTTAAAAATTTTAATAAAATAAATTCTTTGGTGATTTGAATAAGACTTTTTTTTTAATAAAAATGTGGTGATTTAGGTCATGTTATAGCTTGAACTATTAGCCAATTTGTGAATATTTTCCACTAAAAAAATCATTGATTGTGTTATAACATGCTCACAATATGCCTTTTATGGAACAAAAAAGTGGCATGAACACTTTTTTTTTTCAATAATATTTTTGCACTTACCCAAAAGCATTGATCCTTACAAGAATTGATAGAAGTATGAGGCAATGTAAAACCATGTAAGCGGATGATCACTATAGCTTGATGGGAACACCTTAGCATCAAGTTTAATATTAATTTTTTTATTTATTTTATAAGAAATATAGACCCATTAAAAAAATAAAGACCTCTATTTGAAACACTCCAAGAAAGATAACAAAATAGTTCAATTTTATTTTTAAAAATTACATTGCACTTCAAGTTAATGTCCTTGTTTTAACAAAAAATAATAATTTCAATACATAGACAAAGATAAACATACTATGGTAATATGTAGGTCCAAATTTCTATTAATAATAAATAAATTATTTAATAAAAAATATGAAAAACTATCTGTACATTAATTATTGTGTTATTGATCTTATTCCAAGAAATCCTAAAAATATTTAATTTTATACATTATGGTAAAATTTCACTCACTTATATATATATATATATATATATATATATATATATACATATGAAAACTAATTAAGATGATATGCATTTATAATTTTATAGAAAAAAGATACTTATAGATTGAATTTATAGAGAAAATGATACTAATTACTAGTCCACAGTGTCTTTATATTATTGAAAGTGTTTGATATAATTGAATGATGTGCTAAATATTAATTTATGTCCTAGAATAATATTCAAAGTGGGACACACTATTCTACTTTCACCCATATATGACCTTGATGTGATAATTGTCTAAACATTGGTGGACTAGAACACTTTGTTAGTTAATATTGTAGCTTTATATCAATTTTGAATGGTGTGAATCTGCTCTATAACCCATAAATTTAATCTAGCAAAGAATGTGCTTCTAATATCATGTTCAATTCAATCTTTGTTGTCTATTCATGTTAATAGAATGATCATGTTTAACACTAACTTGGGGATTTTGGTAGATTACAAGGGTTCATTTTCTTCATGGGCAGCCCCTTATTTTATAAAATTTATGGTCTTTGGTAGATGTTAATAAAAAAAATTATTTAGGTGATCTATGATGAAAATCTTGATACGATTATTGTTATTTTTAGTGATCCAAGCCAAAATTGGGTGAAAGTCCAAAGATGTGTCCCACTTTGGGCTAACAAAATAGTTTCAAGAAATGTAGTTTCACTTAAAACTACGTGGCCCTACATGCAAAAAGAGTCTCTTGCCAAAACAATAGTAACATAATAAATTTAAAATAAAAATTGAAATGAATATCAATTTGTATAGAAGGTTCTGAGTGAATCTGTGGTAGCTTAACCCCTCTTTTTGAGAAAATTATTGACAATAAATGAAGTTTAACTCCAAATTTATCCAATCAGAGGTATAACAATAGTAACATAATAAATTTAAAATAAAAATTGAAATCAATATCAATTTGTATAGAAGGTTTTGAGTGAATCTGTGGCAACTTAACCCCTCTTTTGAGAAAATTCTTGACAAAAAATGAAGTTTAACTCCAAATTTATCCAATCAGAGGTATTTTAATGAAAATATGAAAATACATTTTCGTAAGACAACACTTAGAATGTGACAATATTTTTTTATATTTTAATTAGTTTTAATATTATTATGTGTTTTGAATTATGTTTTTAATTTACTATAAGCATGCCATTATAATAAAAAATAAGATTGATTATAATTGAAAATATTTAAATATGAAAAATTTATAGAAGTTGTACTAAAAGAGAAAATCCTCTCCAAAAGGGTGTAATTTTTTAAGTGATGAATAATTTAGGGAAAAAACCACATCCCATTGAAACAATGACATTTTGAATAATTTGATTTTAACACATTAAAAAACATTCATAAAACATTTCCTCCATGTATTAGATTTTCAAGTTAATTACTTGTAAAAAAAAAAAAAACAAAGAAAAAAAAAGTGTATTAAGAGCCATGTCCACTTGACCCCAAATTTCATTTTTTTCAATAATTTAAATATTCTTTTAAATTTTAAATAAAATTAGATCCAACATTTAAAAAATAAAATAAAAATATAATCATAATCTACGCTAAGAGTTTCACATTTGATCAGTTTTGAAATTCAAAACATAAAAGATATTTTTAGATGTCGATTGAAAAACTATTTTTATGTTGGCTTAACTACAACATAGTTCTAGAGTTTCACCCTCCTATTTTATGCTCTTTGAAGTTCTAGGATTTCAAATGATAATTAGATGATTTCTTGATATGTTTAAATGTTTAAATGTTTAAATGAATCCATTTAAATTTCAAGATATAATGAATAATTGTATAAACATATACCAAGTCAGTTCTCAAAAACTATAAGCAAAGTATAGAAGTCACTAATTTCAATTTCAAAAGAAATGAATTTAGGGTCAAATACACATCATGGAAGTTTGTTCCCACATATCATAAAAATGATCAAAGATAGGAGAATGCAGATTTTAAGACAATGATTAGACATATGAAGACTAAATTCAATAATGATGGAAATGTGTAAAAATTCATACATATAAAACAAAAATAAAATCAAACACCTAAACATATATGAAAATGAGAATAAATAGACAAAGATAAAAAAATACTCAACATGATGATAACACATATCACTATATAACTAAATCAAAACATCCTTTCAAAATAACTTAATACTAAATGAAAATAGACATAGATATGCAAATTTCAATCATTGCAGAATTTTAGTCGTCGTTTACTTGCCGCGATTTAAAACATATCATATTCCCACTATTTCAAAGAACACATAATTACAAAGCAATCAACGTAGGAGGAGAAATTGGGAATAACAATCCAGGATTTGAAGAAATATTTACCTCTTTCTCAGTACAGGTGTATGACTGAGTTTTCCAGAGCTGGTACGTTCCTTAACATGATCATATCACATACCACTATATAACCAAATCGAGACATCCTTTCAAAATAAATGAAAATTGACGTGGGTATGCAAATTTCATCGTTACAATGTTCAGGGTAAATTTTAACTGTCGTTTACTTGCCGGGATTCAAAATATATGATATTCCCATTATTTGAAAGAACACATAGTGACAACGCAGTCCAGAATTTGAAGAAATATTTACCTCTTTCCCAGTACAGATGTATGACTGAGTTTTCCAGAGCTGGTACGTTCCCAACAAGACTCTATTCCACCAAAAGCGCTGGGCCCCGTCTCATTTAAACTGCCGTCTCATTTAAACTGCCCCCACGTTGCCTCCAGAATTTTTAATACAAATATGCAAGCAGGGGTGGATCATTGTTTTAGACTTTCCATTGAATGTCAGTGTAACAACAAAATTGGATACATCTTTCTGAAACTTGGTAGAAGCCAGACTGGGACCTGTCATGTCAGTTTGAAGGTTAGCGCATATTTGTTGTAGGATCAGTTTGACTAAAAAATGAGTCCAATTCATACAAGTTTAACCGGTCATCAACGTCGATATGCTTCTATTTTCGTGTAGCAAAAGGCCAGAATTATTTGGTAAATCCTGCAACAAATGATTTGGACCCAAAATGCTTTGGGTTTGCTATCTTATTTGAAGGCTCCATTGCATTAGTGGATGTTTGTTTCATTCCACGAGAATAATGCCCCTCTCTATCTCTCAAACATAGAAAAAATCTCCTCTTATAAAAGAGAGTATATTCTAGTATCAGTCATCTCTTATGTACTCTTTCCCTCATTTAATGAATGTTGTGTTCACGGAGAAAGGGAAGTCATTAAGCCAGGTAGTTAAACTACTTTGCAAATAATGAAATTAACATAATAGACAATCCAATGAGAGCATTCGGCGAATTAGAATATGGTCCCATGTGCTTAATATTGAGAAATAAGGCATTAAATTTATCGCATAGAAAGAAGTTTAAAAACAATTTATTCTTTATAGATATTCTTTTGTTAGAAGATATTCGAATCAGGCAAATTCACTGTCAGTAATTCACCATCAGAAAATTACATTAATCACAAACTTTAATGTGATGAATTTTCGGTTGTGGTGAATTGCTTGTGGTGAATTTTCTTTGAAGTGAATTTGTCATGGCAGTGAATTTTTTCCCACGGACGGTGAATTTTCCTAGAGCTGAGGACTCCTTATCTGATCAAGTTTATAGAAAATTTATTCCCTTTAAATTTTATCCTTTTTTTTTCATTTTTTTTTATCAATAATTTATTTAGAAAGTTGGAATTCTCAAGACTTTGTGATGAAGAAAATATTGTAATAAATTTTTTCATTTATTTGAGGTTGTTAAAAAATGGTATAACCATAAATACATATTGAGAACAATGCAACAATTCAAAATTCATTTTTTTAACTATCAAGCACCTCTATTGATTTTCTTCCTTATGTTGAAGATTCATTGAATAAAATTGAAAAAAACTTTTTCAAGAAAAAGTTTCATCAACTTCATCACAAGCTAGTACACTTGTTAAATCATTGAAAGACAATAAAGACCCTCTACTAAACACAAACATTTATAAATAAATTTTCTTTTATACTATACCTTACATTATGGAAATTGGTTGCTCCATTTATGCAAGGATAAAAGATCATGGAACAACATTAATGTAAATCAGCCTTGACAAAAATATTTCACCAAAACCAAACAACATATATGTATAAAAGATACTCAAACTTATTCATTAAAAATGTCTCTTCTATAAAAAACTAAATTCATTGACATTAATTCATTCAAACAATAATCTTACAAGAAATAAAGATTAGATATTAGTCAATCTTGACATCCTATAATAAACTCTCTTAAGAGACATTATACTTTATTTCCCTATAAGTAAAATTCTTTCTTTTCTTAATTTGAAATGATATTGATGCAATTCATTGAACTCATTCTTTTCCACCACTAATCTTTAATCAATTCTTTACATTAGCTTGAGCTCTTTTTTTGATAAACTCACATATTTTACTCTATTCTCATATATTTTTTCTTCTATGTTACATTACATTATTTAACTTTTCATTCAACATTTCTCTAATCACTTTATCAACATTCTTTTGTATTTCATTATTTTAAACATTAAAAGTTATTATTATATTATTATTATTATTATTATTTATCATCCTCTATTATGTTTAGTGTTATTATAGTAAGGAATGAATTGTATTAGTGTGAGTGTATTTCGAAATATCCTAACTCAGATGTAATGACCATTCCAACATCAAATTAATATTAAATATAATATAAAAAATATTTGACTATATTTTATTTTAATAGTATGAAAATGTTTACAAAATTATATAACTTACAAAAAAAAAATGTAATAAAAAAAATTGATAGGTAAAAATAATTAATTAATAATTGATGTCTTCTTAAAAATTAGTAAATGCATTAGATTTTAAATAAAATAAAATAAAATAAAAATTAATAACTCTCTTTATTTACACATGTATTTAAGTAAATAAAATATGTAATATGTGATCATAATCTCACTTATCACATCTTATTTTAGATACTTAATATTATTAGACTAATATATTAATGCTTTGAATGTTAATTTAGCTTATAGATATGCGATGTTTAGTAGTACTGATTTTCATTCAGTGGATTTTAGTTGTATTGGATGTTTATAATTTTGTGTGATTACTAATTCTAATTTTTGTATTAATGTAGTAATAGAAAAAATATCCCTTTTCCTTACTTAATTCAGAATAGTTAATAACAAAGTGAGCCTAATGTTGCCTTGATTTAGTGTTGTAATGTGTTCTACACATTCAGATTAAGTCCAGGACCCTTTTTAATCAAATGGACTTAATTGTGCCTTATTTAGGGTGTTGTAAAGTGTTTGTTTACAATTTCACATTAATCTAGGGCTTTATTAATCAATTGAGGCTAATTAGAGCTTAATTGACCCATTAAGCTCAAATCCAAGCCTTATTAATTGCATTTTTTGAGGGATAAATCCTGACACTCATTAATAATGTTCCATAACACTTAATTTGGTAAGGTTTGAGTCCTAGGCTAGTGACCTAGGACCCATTCACCACAAATGGGTCCTTCCTAGGTCCTAGGACCCCTTTTTACATGTTATTTCATATCCATGAAACTTGTCCTAGTTGAGTGTGCTAGGACCCATTTGCCCTATGACGAATGGGTCCTCCTTAACTTAGGAAACCCCTTTTTGAACTTATTCTTGGCAGAATTTTACCAATTTTGAATCCTAGATTTGATGTCAACTTGTGTTATTTGAATTTCTGGATTAAATCTTAAGTTATGTATAAATATAAGGTTATTTTACATAGTTTCACCTTGAATTTTTATTTGACTTCATGAGATCAAAAGAAAGAGCATTAAAAAGAATTAAAGAGCATTCAAGAGCATCTTCAAAGGTAGATTATCAAGGTCTTATTGCAGTAATCAAGATATCTATCATCATGTCAAGGTCATGCATGTTATTGAGCTAATGTGATGTTGTAGCATTGGTGATCAAGTTCAAGTATTCAAAGCTATTATCCTATGTCAAGTTCATGATCAAGATCTACATACATTTAGGCCACTTTATGCTAAGTTTTATATTTGTAGTCCAAGGTTCAATTGAGGATTGGTGAGTTGTTACACATTGTTGTTCATTCATCTTTCCTTTATGCATTATTTCATTACAAGGTTTAATTACCATTTGAAACAAGGTTTAACAAAGAAAAAACCCGATCCTCTAACAATCAATAATTTTTCTTCTCCTTTGATGTGTGATTGCAGGTTTTAGATTGAAGATCAAGTGGAGAACAAAAGTTGCAAAAATTGTCAAAGTTGTAAAGTTGCAAAAGTTGTCATCTTTATTGCAATATCATGGAAAGTGCTCTATAGAATTCATTTCCAACTCTAAGGAGTTGAACACCTAGGAGATGGGAGTGTAAAAATTGAAGAACAAAACCTAGAAATCACTTTTCTAGAACCATAACAGGGACCTATTTTCCACTAGGAGAATGAGTCCTTAGTGAGGCCCAAAACATCACTTTTTCAACAAGGTACACATCATTTAAGCATCTTAAAACCTTCCTTATTGTTGTTATAATAGTTAGGATTGATTTTTGATTGTTATTTATGGATTTTCCTCTCATAATTGAGTGAAACAACTAGTCAAAAAATGGGTTCGTCCATTTGGTTGATCCATTTGGGGTGAACCCTCTTTTTCTTTGTTTCAATTAGTATTTTAACAAGAATTTAAATTTTATTTTGATTTAAGTAGATGATAAATGTTATGTAGAAATATATTTGAAATAAAAATTAGAATGTGATATGATTTAATTATAATATTAAAATTGTGGTTTAGATGTGAATAATGGTTTTAAAAAATGTTATAAATTATTAAATGTTGGGATTGAATCATGTTGAGATATGATTATTATTTTGACTAATATTTTTATCATAATTAGATTATGCATATGTGAATAGTATTGAGTAATATTAGTGAAATTCAATCATGTGTTTAATCACCTTTATATATTTGATGTGTTAGATGTTAGGGTTCAAGAAGATTAGAGCAATAAACATTAGCAATTATAAGCAGATTAAATAACCCATAAATAATAATGAAGAATAATAGAAAAAGGATAAACATAGAATTTAACATGGTTCACCCAATATGGGCTACATCCACAAAAACTCAACCATCCAATGATTTAATTATCCAACACAAAATAGATTGCAATGTCACGAATACCATACCACAACTTACATCCCAACCACTTATATCAAGATTTTTGGAAGCTTCTATAATTAGGGTTTTACAAAGTCATTTTTCATTTGTTGGTTAACAAAAATTAACTATTAAACCCCAAAAAGGATACATAAAGAGTGTATCGTATTTGCATGATTAGTTGCCACATACCAATAATATCCCATGTGGAGAATGATTAGGCTCCACACCAAACAATCTCCCACTTGGAGACTAATCCTGGATGACAATGCCGCACTTGTAGCTCCCACTAGATTACAGGTCTAGCTGTTTTCTTATGTACACTCTTATCAGTCATGAAGGACAATGAAAACTAATGAGGAAATCAGTTTTTCCCATGTATTTGCCTTTGTGAACATATCTGTAGGATTCTCACTTGTGTGAATTTTCTCCAGCTTCAACTTCCATCCTCCAAAATTGATGAGATGAAGTGGTATCTGAGTTGTATGTGCTTAGTTTTTGAATATAAAGCTGAATTCTTAGCAAGATGAGTGGCACTCTAGCTATAAGTATACAAAGGGATATTTTCTTGTCGATGTCCCAATTCCTTTAGAAAATGTTGTAACCAAATCATCTCCTTGCTAGCTTTCGTAGTAGCAACATACTTAGCTTTAGTGGTTGAAAGTGCAACAACCTTTTATAGCCTTGAAATCTAATTGATGCTAGTACCTTCTACACTAGCTTCAGTGGTTGAAAGTGCAACAACCTTTTATAGCCTTGAAATCTAATTAAATCTAGTACCTCCTACAGTAAAAACATACCCTGAAGTACTCCTATTATCAATATCACCCGATAGATCAGAGTCAACATATCCTTTTCGAGTAGAAAATTTGTTCCTCCAAAACATAGTTTCTTTGAAGTAGTCATCTCAAATATTAGAGAATCTATTTTACCGCATTCCAATATTCCATTTTTGAATTGCTCATATACCTGCTCAAAACTCCCACTGTATGAGCAATATCTGTCCTTGTGCATGTACCATTGCATACATCAAGCTACCAACTACTGATGCATATGGTATCTTAGAAATTTTGTCTTCCTCCTCTCATGTCTTCAGACACATTTCCTTATTCAACTTAAAATGACTAGGCATAGGTGTACTAACTTCTTTTGCACTTTGCATGTTAAACCTTTTCAACACCTTCTCTACATTCTCACTTTGAGCTAATTTTTTTTTTGTTTCTCCTATCCCATGTGATCCTCATACTGAGGATTTTTTTTGCTACATCCAAATCCTTCATAACAAATCAATTTTCTAATTTTTTCTTAAGCTCATTAATATGCTGGATGTTAGACTCGACAAAAAGCATGCCATCAACATAAAACAACATGATACTATAGCTGCCATTACCCAATTTTTAAAAATAAACACAATAATCAGAATGACATCTTTTGTAACCTTGTTCAACCATAAAACTATCAAATTTCAAATTCCATTTCCGAGGTTCTTGCTTTAGGCCATAAAAACTCTTATTTAACTTGCACACAAATTCCTCCTTACCCTTGAACTCATATCTCTATGGTTGCTGCATGTATATTTCCTCCTCCAAATCCCCATGGAGAAATATTGTTTTCACATCTAGTTGTTCAAGATGTAAGTCTTCCATAGCCACAAGACTTAGAATAGCTCTAATAAAAGTCATCTTTATAATCGAAGAAAATATTTCATCAAAATCTATACCTTTTTTCTATGAAAATCCTTTTACCACAAGTCTGACCTTATATCTTTTCTTTCCTCCATCTTCTTCCTTCAACCTATAAACCCATTTATTTGGCAATGATCTTTTACCTACAAGCAATTGGACTAAGTCCCAAGTCTGATTCCGCAGCAAGGAATCCATTTCTTCTTTCATTCCTAGCTCCCATTGCTTCTTCATAACCTTCAGGTTCACCAGAATCAGTTAATAATATAGAATATAATGATGGATAAAATATTTCTGGAGGTCTAGTTATCCTTGTAGAATTTCTAACACTTGCAAGAGTCTATGTGATAACTTGTTGTTGAGCATTAGGTACCACTGGCATTTTATTTTTTGGAATCTCATCCAACACTACATATTCCTTTTTGGAATGTTCATGCATCTTTTCCTGTAGTTGATGCTTATACATGAACTTCTCATTGAATATAACATCTCTGCTGCTAATGATTTTATGATTTTCATAATCAAATAACTGATAACCAAATTCATCTACATATCCAATGAAGGTACACTTTTTAGACTTAGGCTAAAGCTTGGTTCTATTTTCAATATCAACATGGACAAAATCTTTACAATCAAAGGTTTTAAAAAATTAATAGTTTACCTTTTTACCTATCCATGCCTCCTCTGGAATGCCACCATCCAAAGGATTTGAAGGTCCCCTGTTTATTAAATAAACAATGGTATGTACAACATCTTCCCAAAAGTGTAAGGGTAGTCCAACATGAAATCTCATGCTCCTTGCACACTCCATAATGGTCCTATTCATCCTCTCAGTCACACCATTTTCTTGTAGGGTTCTAGGAATCATTTTCTGCCTACGGATTCCATTGTATGTACAATAATTTTCAAATTCTCGACTGTAATACTCACCTGCATTATCAGACATGAGACACTTCAACATTTTTCTCATCTCATTCTTAGCCAAAGCTTTCCACTTTTTAAATGTTTCAAACACTTCTAATTTTTTTTTTTTCAGAAATACACCCATATTTTCCTAGATGCATCATCAATAAAAGTAACATAATAGCAAGAGCCACCAAGAGAAGATACCTGATATGGTCCCTATACATCTGAATGCACAAGATCTAATTTATCACTCTTCTTCTCTTTCCCAACTTTGAGAAATCAGACTCTTTTCTATTTTCCATAAACACATTTTTCACAAAACTCCAAGTCAATTTGCTTCAGACCTCATAGAAACTTTATGGAGTGAAGGATCTTCATCCCTTTCTCACTCATGTGCCCAATTCTATGGTGCCACAATTCTATTTTTGTCCTTATAGCAAGTGCTATAACTATCTCAACTTAGCAACTGTTTGTATAGCAACTAAGGTAGAATAAGTATTACTAGTACACAAATACAATGTGCCTACATTTTCACCTTTAGCTACTACTAATTCACCTTTAGTGACCTTCCATATTTTTTTTGAAAAGGTAACTATGTAGCCTTCACTACCTAATTAAATTCCTTCTCAAATTTGGAACATGCCTTACCTCTTGTAGCAATATTCATTTGCATTCTACAACTCGATATTTATCTTTCCTTTTCCAACAATCTGTCAGGGTTCATCATCGCCCAAATATACTTGCCCAAAATCACCTTGAACATAATCTACAAATATTTCTTATGGGGTGTGACATGAAATGAAGCCCCTAAATCTATTACCTTGGAATGATTAGCATTATCTAAACATATAATTTTAAAGTATCTTGCAATTTATTACTTGGAACATTAGCTTCCTAACTGTCATCATGTTTTCTATCTCCTTATTTTCCATTTCAAGACCAACAATCCTTCTTACAGTGTCCTAGCTTTCCATAGTGCCAACAATCCATTCTTCCTATAGATTTAGATATGACTTTCTTTGACTTCCCTTGTGAGTTCCCACAATTTTTTGGTCTTTTTCCTCTCTCCTTTGTTTTTACCCTGTTCTATATAGTCAAAGCATTACCTGATGTTGAACTCTCACCCATGCTTTTCCATTGTATTTTCTCATTAAGGATAACACCAGCAACATCATCAAATTTTAATTTATTTGAACCAAAAAAAGAGTTACTTATAGCCATTCCCAAGCTATTCCAACTTTCTAGCAAAGAACATAAAAGCAAGAGAGCCCTTACCTCTTCATCAAAATTCACTTTTATAGAATTTAACTAACTGATAATTGTATTAAACTCATTTAAATGATTTGTCATAGATCCACATTCAATCGTTTTTAGATTAAACAAATGCTTCATGAGAAATACCTTATTTGAGGCTGAGGTTTTTTCATATAATTTAGCCAAAGCTTTCATCGGATCCTCCGTTGTCTTTGTTTCTGTTATATTGAATTCCATAGATGGTACCAGGAACAACCTAATGGTTCCTAGTGTCTTTCTATCCAGAATCTCCCATTCTTCATTGGACATCACAACATCTTTCTTTTCTTTTCCTTGTAATTCCCACCATATATCCTTTTGATACAAATAATCTTCCATCTGCATCTTCCATAATTGATAATTCTAGTCGTTGAACTTCTCAACCTTGAATTTTCCTTCTTCTATTAGTGCCACTCAAATGTAGAGGCTTCCTACCAATCGATCAAAAAACATGACTCTATACCAATTGTTAGGGTTCAAGAAGATTAGAGCAATAAAAATTAACAATTATATGTAGATTAAATAACCTATAAATAACAATGAAGAATAACACAAAAAAGATGAAAAAAAAAATTAACGTGGTTCACCCAATATGGGCTATATCCACAAAACTTATCCATCCAATGATTTTATTATCCAACAAAATAAAAATTATAATCTCATGAATACCATACCACAACTTACATCCTAGTTGCTTGTAGCAAGCTTTTTGGAAGCTTCTAGAAGTAGGGTCTTACAAAGTCATTTTTCACTTGTGGGTTAAAAAAAATTAACTATCAAACCATGGAAAGGATACATAAAGAGCGTATAGTATTTTCATGATCAATCACCACATACCAACATTAGACACACAAAACAACTGAGAGGGGGGGTGAATCAGTTGTACATTAAAAAAATCAAACCCTCATTAACCTTCAAACCCCTATTATGCATCAACATGAATGAAAACTAATGAAACATAAAAAAATTCACTTGTACCATACACCATAGAACACTAGATTTATGTGGAAAACCATAATCAAAGAAAAACCACAGTGAGAATTAACTCAAACATATAATGAATAAAAACAACGATTGCAAAAGGATCACTATCAGAAGGGCTCGCTTCCCAAAAAAAATGAAAGGATCACTACCTCAATGACTCACTATTCGAAATAGAAGAGAATAGAAGAATACTATTAAAAGGAGGTTCATTACCTCAAAGCAACATAAAGATCCACCA
Organism: Sequoia sempervirens; assembly: GCA_007258455.2. Taxonomy (NCBI): domain Eukaryota; kingdom Viridiplantae; phylum Streptophyta; class Pinopsida; order Cupressales; family Cupressaceae; genus Sequoia; species Sequoia sempervirens. The sequence goes on from VDFB02338372.1 coordinate 11,275,425, forward strand.
CAACAACTTTGTACCATCCAAAACCTTTAGCTCACTTTCTCCAACAACTTCAGGTACATTGAAAATGTAGAAACCTTCTTCTCACTACTTCTGATAGCCTTAGGAATTTAATCTCACACTCAAATCACAACAATTGATCACATTCACATTTTTTTGCACCACATAACACACCACTGCAAATCTCCAACAATTAACCTTACATATATATCATCCACAACCTCAAACAACTTTGTTTAGGTCAGCCTCAATGAAATGTATGCACCTCAAACATGCAACCAACAAAAGGGTCAATATTGAGCACTTCCATGGTTGAAATAAGTGAAGGGGGACCATAGTAAGGGTTAACTAGGACCCAAATCTACACCGATACACAACACCACACTTCCACAATGCACGAAGAACATCCAAAAGTAAAACTAATATGCCAAGTTGACCAAACCTATATTAACATTACCAAACAATCAATTCATTCTTTAATAGGTATAGAAACATCTTGCAGACCACACAAGAACATCACACCATATCCCAAAATGTACCAAAATCATTACAATATTCAACAACATTGTTGCAACCACTTGAAACTAAGAATACTATCATCTTGTGCAATTGACCATACTTCCATAAAAATACAACTCACTAACCAACCTTGTAGAAAAACTAAACACCAAGCACTCTAGGGAAAGGTAGATATAGACAATATTAGCACATTCCCAAATTTGCAAGACAAGAAACCTCAACATAGAGAAATGCAGAGCAATTCCATTTCTCCTAGACAACCTTTTTCACAAGAAACACAATGTCAAACACATCTTCCATTGCCACACGATCTAGAGATTGAAACTCTGTATATATAACACCTCTAAACACCTCTGGTCATCTCATTCAAACAGAAAAAGTACATCTTCAACCATCAAGAAATGTAGAGCACAATACAAAACACAAATATTTCACCTTGTAAACTCTCTATTCAAATTTTCTCAAAAGCACTTGGAAACCAAGTGAACCAATTGCATCAACAACACCTATTCAAGACCATAAATACCTTCTCAAAAACACAACACTAGAGGATGGAATCAATGACAACTAAAGACAACATAGTGCAACAATCTCCAATAATCTCCTTATTGACATCAATGAGAACACTAATCTCCAACATGATGCATGAGATATGCGCATTTAGTGTGCAAGTAATCTTCTAGGTTCAATTCTAAGGAGAGAATGATAGACTAATCAATATCCCTAATCCTTCCCACACCACCTTTTGGAGTACAAAACTTGATCATTATTACTTTATTATATAGCAATCATCTTAGTCTACGTGTGGAATAGGACCTCTTGTGATATATATATATATAATTTATATGCATTTTATATTTTATTTGGTGGTTTATGTAGTGTGTAGTTACTATGGCTTGATATAATGAGAATTTTGAATAGATACTCATATTTTCACTTATAGTTATTTTAAAAAGGGTCTAAAATATGATTTGAAGTATTCTTATGTAAAAATAAACTTCTTTGGCAAGTATCTTTGGATGAGGTACCATTTTAAGAAGACTATTGCATGAGTTTAATACTTATCCCATTCAATCCTCTTGAAAAGAATATGTTGTTAAAAAAAATGGAAGGGGTTTACTATGGGTTACTCAATTTAATCATATTTTGTTCCCAAAGATTTTGTGTATGTGAAATGTGAAGCTCCTAAATTCCACTTGATCCTCCCTTATCTATATGGGAGCGTATATGAGGCATTGCTTGAGATTTATGATTTGTAAGAGGTGGTTGCAAATATGAAATGGGATTCTATGTGTCATAATACTATTATATGAAGATGTGTATACGGTATGTGCATGGAAATGGGGCACCAAAAGAGGGTCTTAAGTGGATTTTTTAAATTCAAGAAAAACTAATATTAGGTGAGAAATTAAAGATAGTTAAAGTCAATGTGAAGATTTAACAAGAACAAGAGTTGTAGTGTTCTGAATTAACTTTCTAAATTATAAATTGGTTTTAAAAATTGTGGAGATTAAAAGGATTCAAATAAGGGGAGCACAAAAAATTCTCTTGTTTTTGTAAATAAAACATAGCATAGTGTTTATTTTGAAACATTTTTTAGTTGTTATTTTAAAACTATTTGATCCATAGTGGCTTGGGCTTTAGCCTAGGAGTTGTACCATAGTTGGAATTATTTCTTTTGCAATGTGAAACCATTGCATATTTTCCCTCAACTTTTGAGGAAAGAACCTCAATAGACTAGGGAACTCAACAAATTGGAGAGGTAATTTGACTTGGGAGGCTACCAAAGGGAAATCCTTAATCTCATGCTCAATGGACTAACACTAAAAATAAATATTGGGTAGATTGATGTATAACACATCTTGGAAGTTATGAAGAAGTCCAATCTAAATGTCTATAGATTCTTTCAAATCCATGGAAAAATTGATATTGACATGAACACATTTCTATGGATGAGATTGATAGAACCTATCAAGCTCCATATAAATGTCATGTCCAAGGGAAGCAATAATGGTTGTTAAAAATTTCTAGCAAGGAAGGGATAAATTCACAAACTTGAGCCAAATCAACACATGAAATGCCTTCTTATATGACATGATGAAATATCACATCTAGGACTGAAAGAATAATATAAACACACATACATACTATAGGCCATTCTTGAGAAGGACCTTAGCACGGTTGAGCTCAACAAAGTGAAAAAATAAAGAAATCTTTAGTGAGGTTTCAGATGACATCAAGCTAGATCCCATGCAGGGCCCAATGGTTGTTAATCTAGTCTGAGACGATTCTTTCAAGGGGGAGTTCTTCCAACAAAACACTCTATCAAAATTAAATTCTCTAGCCACTTACATGTATTATCTTTACACATGGATGGGTAAAACCACATCTGTTGGAAAATTAAACTGCATACCTCATGAAAAATATTCAAAATAAAATTTTAGGACTACTTGTTTGGATGTGCCATTGTGGGTTAGTGCAGGATCATGGGAGTCCAAACTAGGCCCTTAAGTGACAATAAAATATAGCAAAATAGAGTTAGACAACTTGACATAAAAATTTGAATAAGTTATTAACATAATTTGAAAAAAATGTAAAAACAAAATTTATAGAAAATTGAATGTAGTTTATAGGATACTATTCCTTTTTTAGAAAAAAAGGTAAATCTATTTGGTGAAAATTTGAAATTTCAATGGAGTAGTTTAATAAAATTTCAAGAAAAAGTAAACAGTAGGTGTATATTTGACCAACGTAAGTACAAGAAAAAAATAATATATATTTATTTGAAACATTCAATATAAGTAGAAGACACATGCTTGGATGTGCCACATCTTTTTTTGTAATTTTTTTGCAAGTAAA
>VDFB02338372.1:11278899-11348771 GCA_007258455.2 Sequoia sempervirens
TTGGCCCTAATTTCTTAGCCATCTCTATGACTCATAAAAAAGCTTTAAAGCTTCAAAGCAATTCCTTTTGACTAAGTCTTTGAAGAACACAATAACAAAACTTTATTTTGCATTAAAAAATATCATCTATTTTAAATGATTTATAATTATCATTTAAAAATAAAGATTTACATTTGAAATAGATGCAAATAATAAAGTCATCATTTGAAAAGCATATTTGAATTCTGAGACTTAAGTGATTAAGATTTTTATTTTATTTTTAAATTACAAGGCATGAATAATGCCATGCCACTTACCAAATGAATAAAGTTTAATAAAACTTGAAAGTTAGGCAAAAAAGATTGCCTTTTCTCCATCAAAACTTTTAGGGTTATCACAACCCTAAAAAGAAAGAAAGAAGTTTCATTTGTTTTATCTTTTCACTTTGAATGCTAGAAACTTCTAGAAGCGCCAGCATGGATGAAACCCCAGCCACATTTTTTGTTGGTTTTGCTATATTTTACGCCATCTCTAAAGTTTTTTGTAAGATTCATTGTTGAAAAATCAAGGTAAGTTCAATTTTATTACAGATCTGGAAGCTCAACTTTATTTTTGAAAGCTTTTCCAAGCTTATAGGCACAGACCTAGCATTTTCTGATGAATTTCTCTGTGAAATTTGTTGTATTTTGTTTGGCTATGTTTTCGTTCTTGTAGCTGCTATGGACATTCCTGGCCGTGCTTTTAAAACTCTTCAATATTTTGTTTTCTTGAAACTCCTCTTGACCGCCATGAAAAAGACTCTGGAACTTTTGTGCTAATATAATTGTCATAGAAGCCCTGGTCACCATGTTTTTTCTATGGGCAAGTTGTGAAGATAATTTTTTTTATCATTCTTCAACATTTCGAAGGCTTTCTGGAAGATTATATGCAAACAACGCCTGGTAAGTCCTTCATTCCATAAAACTTTGACAAATTTTCTTCATTTTTTGAAGTTTTCTAAGAGCTTCCAGGCTGCGGCCATGAGAAAATTTATATGTCATTTTATATTTCATTTTTAATTATGCCTTCATGAAATGTAAAAACCTTGATATAAACATGACTGTAAATCTTTGTATTTATTTACTGAAAGTGGGTATCAAGTTTTTACTGTGAAAAACCTTGCTCTGATAAGATTGCACAAAATTATTATATGAATGAGATTTCATGAGAGGCTGAACTGTTAAAAAAAAAAACTATCTCAAGAAATTGTTCCTCAATAAAATGTTGTTGTGTGAAGGAAAAAGTGAGTTCTCTGTATTTGAATTTAATGAGAAGCTATAGTCATACTGTATTTCTAAACTCGGTATTTGATATTCTCATCACTGGGTTCATTTATGTTCTCTTCACATAGCTCCTCTAAAATATCACTTGTTTTGATTATTGTCACCATTGCATGCACACCATCAGTTTGGCCTTTATGAATCAAATGACTGCACATTTTGTTTTATGAAAGTTGATAGGATTCTTTACCAGGATGCCTTCTGTGTTATACTTTGTAGGCCACTACACCACTATTGACTATCACTCTTGCTTTGAAACTAATGTTGTTATTAGTGCAAGCATCATTTCCTTTTAATGTCCTTGTTGTAGTAGTGAACTAACATATGCCTTTAGAGTTTGGCACTTTGCACCATAAGGCTTGATCTCCTGCAATTTTTTGATGCTGACTGTTAATAACATCACTACCCTACTAATTGTAGCTCACTCAGCTATTTTTAAGAAGACTATTTTTCCTGATTGTAGATTCTATCTCCATTTGAACTTGTTATGAATCATTCATTAAAATAACTAAGTATAATGAAGATCTATTGTGTTCTATAATGCATTAAAGCATTTAAATGAGTTGGGCTCAACCCTTGTGGGAGCCACATTTTCTCCACTCATGTTGTAATTCAATAATCTGTAACATTAAATTTCTTGTTTTTGCACATGAAACAAACCAGTTAGTAAAAACAATAGAATCAATGGCTCCTTTTGATTTGTTCTCTTTATCTGCACATGACACAAACAATGTTAGTAAAAAGTGAATCATATGATAGCTTTTCTGGTGTTCTTCTTTTCTTTTTGACTGGTGAATGATTGATAGGATGTACATTCCATTTCTATTGGTAATGTAGGGATAAGATGAATTGTGATTCCTCATTGCTCTAACATCACCCCTCACAATTTTGTAGGTAAAATTTGAAGCTAGAGTTGAAATTGGTGTTGGAGCTGAAAAAGATCAACACAACTATGACAATGATTCGTCATTCTAGGAAATGACGTATCGCCTTCTCACCTTATTGTTATATTACTTCTAGTTGTGTAATGCATGCTTTATTTCATTCATCATTTGATTAGGAATCAAAACAGGCTACTCCCATGGCTTGTGTGGGATTATAGAACATTTTTCTTAATAAAATGAATTATTCATGGCATGTAATGGCTTCCATTATTTTTCTTTCCTACATTTTGTTCTTAAATCTGCAATGCCTTATACAAAAAATGTTTTTAGTTGAATGGTTCAGTCATGAACATTGTTTTCTTTAATGGAATTTGTTTTTTTTTGCTTTGTTGAATTTTCCAACCAATTTAGTCTAAACTCTTCAATGATTTTACAAATTATTCCTAAACAAACCTTCATTCTGAGAACAAAAATTTCATTTGATGATTTGTAATAAATTTTTTTGTACCCTAGCAATAATTTCCTTTATGATTACTAATTTTAAGCAATACGCTAAAAATTGGTAACATTTTTGGCGACCTCCCAAGGGTGTTTGCCTGCTAAAAAAAAAAAAAAGTCTAGTGCCTTGTTTATCCATTGGGTATGGAGTCTATCTATGTCTCTTTTTAACTCAGAAAAATTTGTACAATGTTCTTTTCTATTGTAACTACTTGTAAGTCTGTAAGTCTACTACTACTAGTTTTAGTTCCATGGAGTATACATCTATTGTTTATGACATTGAAACTTCATTCCATGTTATGAATAAGAGGTTTCTATTTTATTGAGCTAAAACTAGTAGTAGCAAAGTCATTTTCTCATTTTCCTCCAGCAAAACTCAGACAAAACTACCAATTGTGCAAAACAGCACTTAGGGAAAACTTCAGATGCAACTAAACTATGTGCAAAATCACTTATTGATATCTAGAAACTACTGAAAATATATACAGATTAGATCCTACCTCAAAAGAAATGCTTGACGTGAATCCCATTCACTGGGATTGGTTTGAATTCACCATCCAATTTTGACAGTTGGAAGGCATAGTGTTGTTTCTTCTCAATAACAATGAAAGGTCCACTCTAGAATGAATCAAATTTGGAGTGCTTTCTAGGCCTTCTTTTCAATTCATCCCACTTTAGTACTATGTCACCTTCCTGGAACACTCTTGGAGATGCCTTTTTATCGAATGACCTTTTCATTTGAGCCTGATGTTGTTCAATTTTTTCCATTGCTTTTGTTCTAACCTCTTCAAGTTCAATTAATTGAGCTAACCTTGTTGTTAGTGGTTCCTCTTCAATCATATCCAGCTGATTTACCAAGTCAAGGGCTAGGAGTTCAATTGAAATGGGCAGTCTTGCCTCTTTTCCATACAGTAACATGTATGGAGAAAGTCTTGGAGACCTTTTTGATGTAATCCTATTAGCCCATAAGGCTAATTTCAGCTTGGTGTGCCAAGCTGTTTGATTTCCTTCTATAGTTCTCTTAATGATCCTCAGGAGATTCTTGTTAGTGGACTCAGCTTGTCCATTTCCCCACAGATAGTAATTAGAAGATGTATTTAGATATATACCATTCTTGACAGCTCAGTCATAAATTTTAACACTCACAAAAGCAAGGGCATTGTCTGAAACAATAGAATTTGGGATACCAAATCTAGTAACTAACTCTTCATATAAATTCAAGACAACAAATTCATTAGCCTCTTTGAGCGCCACAGCTTCAGTCCATTTTGAAAAATAATCAGTGGTTGTGAGCACCCACTTGTGGCCTGCACTTGATGGCAAGTTTATAACCCCAATGAAATCCAAACCCCATTTCATGAAGGGCTGATCAATTTGAATTGGTTGTAGTGGAAGGGCTACCAACTTCTCTTTTCTAGCAAAAATGGCACATTCCTTACACTTCATTACCCATAAATGAGCATCTCTAAATAAGGTAGGCCAGTAATAGCCTTCTTTCATTATTTTAAGAGTTGTAGCTCTTGGAGAAAAGTGTCCACCAACTGACCCTTGATGGAATTCATGCAATACTCTATCAACATGATTAGTTTCAATACATCTCAATAGGATACCATGAAAATCTCTTCTAAACAATAAACCATTTAAAAGAACATAAGGTATGGATTGCATCGATAATACCTTCTTTTGGATTTAGTTAGATCAGGAGGGCATTCACCAGTCAATAAAAAATGTGTCATTTCTACAATCCAGCCTATAGGAGCAGGTATAACAACTTGTTCTCCATCTTGAAATGCTAAAATATAACTTTCCTCCTCCTTTATATTGTTGTTTTTGTCCTCTATAAGTTGTTTGCAGAGACCTATTCCTCTTATTAGTTTGGTAACCTTTATTTCAAGGTCATACTCCATCACCTTAGTGACCCAACCAACTCTTCTATCACTCAAATATTTGTTCAATAAAAACTCTTTCACACTTGGATGAGCAATCATCAAGAAAATTTTATTATTGGAAAGCATGTGCCTAAACTTCTTTAAGCTTTTTATAACAACAAGAACATGTTTCCCTAAAAAATTACATCTGAGCTCGTAATCTTTGAGTCCTTGACTAAAGAACACCACAGGCTATTCAGATCCTTCATCATTTTGTTGTACAAGCATGGCTGAAAGTGAATCAATATTTTCATAGGCATATAAAATGAAATCCTTAGAAAAATCAGGATTCAAAAGTGTAGGTGCAGTTGCTAATACTTATTTTATAAGCTCAAAACTTATTTTCCCATCCTTAGTCCAGCTGAAAGGTACATTCTTTCTCAACATATGAGTTAGTGGACTTAATAAATCAGTAATGTTAGGGATGAACCTCCTAACAAAGTTAATCCTACCAATAAAACTCTACAAACCCTTTTTGTGTGCTGGTAAAGGAAGAGCTAAGATAGCACTTATTCTCTCAGTCAATAGTAATACCATGTTTAGACACCACATAACCAAGCAATTTTCCTTTGTGAACAACAAATACACACTTTTTGGGATTAAGTGATATCCCAAATTCCCTGCATTTCTCAAAAATCTGCCTCAAATGATTCAGGTGATCCTTAGCCTCCTTAGAAAAAATAGTGATATCAGCAAGATATACTAAAACAATCTTGTACATTAAAACCTGAAAGGCCATATCCATGGCTTTCTGAAATGTTGCCCCAGCATTAGACAAACCAAAGGGCATTTTCTGATAGGCCATAGTTCCCCATTTTGTGGTGAAGGTTGTTTTGTATTGATCTTCTTTTCTCACTAATATCTGGTTGTAACCAGAATAGCCATCTAATAAGTAAAACCTTTCAAACCCTGAAACTACCTGAAGTATCTGCTCCATAGAAGGTAGAGGATGATGGTCTTTTAAGGAGGCCCTATTTAAGTCATCAAAATCTACACACTCTTATTTCACCATTTTTCTTCCTTACTGGTACTAGGTTTGAAACCAATGAGGTATCCTTAATGGGGAAAATAATGTTGCTTTCAATCAACTTATCTAGTTCCTTTTTCATCAAAGGTTCTAACTTAGGATTCAAGGGCCTCTATTTTTTCCTAATAGGTTTGACATTAGCCTCAAGTTCAATGGTATGTTGAGCAAGCTGGGGATTGAATCCCTTTAAATCAGTATATTGCTAGGCAAAGATATCATTAAATTATTGAAAAAGATGAATAAAAACATGCTTCTCTTCAGTTGTACATACCTTGCCTAATTTAAGAAGTTTCTCTTTGAAAAATCCAACTTTTTCATAGGGCTCTTGCTGAACTTGAATATTTCCCTTGGGTTTTCTAGCTTCATCATCTGTATTAAAAATAGATTCTAGAGTGACCAAGCCTTTTGGAAACTTGTTGTTTTTGAGCTGAATAATTTGGTCATTGTACTGGTGTTGTAACTTTTCCTGATTGGTATGTGAGAACTCGGCTTCTTATCTTAAAAAGTTGACAATCTGCTCATCATTTTCAAAAACTTGTCAGTGTATATTGTTATCTGGCATAGTAGGCCTAACTACAATTTTAATATGCCGATTAGTTTTATCATTGCAAATCTCTTTTGGAATATCATGTTCAGCTCCTACATCAGCTAATCTATATCAGCATGTTTATTTTGAGTTCTAGGTATGGAAATTAGATTGAATGCATCAAATCCCTCTAAGAGGTCCCATAGTCTATTCCAATAAGACCTAAGTGCATCATTTTTCACAACATTAAGCTTTCTCACCTAATTGACAACCAACTTGCTATCACCATAAACCTCTAGGAAGCTAATACCTCTTTGTCTTGCCCACTCCAAGCCTTGGATTAGAGCTTCATATTCAACAGAATTATTAGAACAGCTGAAACAAAATAGTAATTCTGAACTTTTGGTGATACAAGCATACATCCACCACCAACACCTACCCTACTCCTTGAGCCATCAAAATACAGCTCCCACACATCATGTTGATGTTGTTCACTATATTGTTCTTTGTCTTTCTCAATATTAGGAATAAAAGAGTCAATCTCATCCATCATATAAACACCAATGTCAATCTCCTCTAGCTTCTTTCCTATACCAACTTCATGAGTTTGAGATTCCCACTCTTTAGGCAGAATATCTTATGTTCTTTCTATTTGAATTTCAGCCTCTTGAATAGTAGGTTGCTCCACTAATACATTTGTAAACAAGTTGACATTGATAGGAGATGGATTGTAAGGTTCAATATGAACTTTGGCTATGGGTTCTAATTTTACAGTGACTCTAGTACCATATCTGGTTTTGAACAACATATGAGACCAATCAGAGGATAGGTAACCACCTATCTTGGCCATAAAATCCCTAGATAAACAAAGGGAAAAGTATGGGGGCAACTCTATAATGTAGATATACTGTGGTATTGCAAAATTTGGACAGACATGTAAAGTTAAGCTTAGATTTTTAATGACCCCTACCGTGTTAACAACAGTACCATCCAATTGTACTACCCCCTTTTTCTAGTGGCTCATATTCAATTCCCAACTTATCAAAAAAGATTTTGGGCATAACTGAACTACTAGCCCTTGAGTCAATCATACAATTGTGAACAAGATACTTTCCTATGATTAATGACAGATAAAAAGGAGGTGGCTTGGCTTTAGCAGCTTGTTCTTTATCATTAACAACAGGACTAGTCAACACAACCTTCTCCTTTTCTACACTAGACTCATCTGATACACTTAAACCTGATAAATCAATTTGAAGCAAGTCCTTTTGACCCGGAATACTCAAAGAATCCCATATTGACATGGGAACATTAATTTTCTTCATATGCTCAAGTATATTAAAAGATGTAGCAGGTTTAACTTGACTTTTAGGAGGAAAAACATCACCTTTAACTGAAGGCGCTTGGACTAATGAATCAGGTTGTTGCTTACCTACCAAAGGATGCCCTCTGGGTAGCATTCAGATTTGGTCAGCTTTTGATGAGCCAAGAGCATTTTGATTCTGGTTCGACCCTTGTTTCGATTGAGTTTGAACTATATTAGGCTGATGTCCTTCATCTATTGCCCTCTTTTTACTACGTGTGTTTTTTGTAATTGAAGAACTTGTGTGGTTCACTCCACAAAATTCTTCCCCTTGCCAGTTTAGGAATGTAGATTCAAGTGTTTGTTGCTCTTGCTATTGTACTTCAGTTGTTATAGGCACATTAGACTGCATTGTTGGATTGTTCTGAACCATCAAGGATTGATTAAGCATCCCATTTACATAGGTACTTTGATTATGGAGCTGACTACACGAAAAGCACCACTCATAATCTTGAACTAAATTGTTTTGGATAGGTGCAAGCTCTTTGGAAGTGCTTGCAACATTGGAATCATAAGCTTGATATGGCCTTGCGTAGGAGTAGATCTTTGACCTTGATTATAAGGTTGATAAGATGGTCTATTGGTCTGATTTTGTTGGTAATTAGACTGAAATGAGGGTTGATAAGGCCTGAAACCTTGATTTTGCTACTTTTTGAGATTAACCATCTCATTGCCAAAGGTTCTCAGAAGGCCTTTAATCTCTTGCAATTCATTACACTGAGCTGGAAATGCATTTTCTTGGTTGTTACATTGGGTATTAGGTGCTGGCAATGCTGGTGTACTTGGAATAACAGTCAAAGGAGGTAACTACATAGGGATTGGAGGCTGAATAGCAGGAAATATTGGCATAGGTGGCCTTGGGGAAATTTTACCAACCTATATGAGGTTGTTTTCAGCTCTAACAGCTACAACATATGTTGTAGGAAGCGTATCCCCTCCCATCGATTGAATCATTATAGAAATATCACTATTTAAAGATCTTAAATAGTATAAAAATGCATGATTAGCAGTAGGCCTTACCGTTTGTGGAATTCTATCCCACATTCTCTGGAAACAGTGATTGAAATGTGACATAACTTCATGAGGAGCTCTTTCGATTGTAGATAGCTGCTCCACCAATGAAAATTGGTCTAATTTATCTTCAAAAAACTTGCACAACTAGCTGCCTAACTAATCCCATGTTGTTATGGAGTTGACAAGAAGGCCTCTGAACCATTGTAAGGATTTTCCTTAAAATGATGCTGCCAACAATCTGAGTGCAACATTTTCTTCAGTCACATGATGAACAACACACAGGTTAGCAACATCTTTTATATGCTCTATTGGAGTGGTATAATTCTTGCCATGAAAATATGGCATACGTTTCAAGGCAGCAATAGGAATTTCATCATGTTGAACCAAATCCAGTGTGTTGCCTTGGTTAAAAGCAACAAACAACTGATTTCTGGGTGGTGGTCAAGACATAGGGATTATTACAACAGAAACAACTCGAGTAGTGATATGATTGTCCTCAACAGGAGGATTTGACTTGGATCTTCTGGAATAAACAACTATCTTTTAAACTTTTTGGACTTCCCTCCCCCTTCTTCTAGGCAAGGAAAACTGCAACTACTTAAAAACAGCTAAGATACTCCTAGTCGGCACTCTTCTCATGAGAAACAATGCACTGGTTTTGCTAAATCTGAGCTCGGAGGTGCTAAGTATGATAAGATTTGTCTCTTAAAAACTGTAATTTATATTGCAAATACCAAATAGTAGAAAGATAATTCTGGTTGAAGATTGATAAACAGTTCTCTGTCCCACTAAGCGTGCCAAAAACTATTGTCAAATAAGGTTTGCACCCTTGCTAAGCTATGAACTGTAGCAACCTATTGACACATGGGAACACTTTGAGGTTGTGGGTGACCTGGGAATGAAGTGGACCTCAAGATTATGGGCTAGTTCCCCTTAAGTTAACTTGAAAATACTGAAAAATGATAAGGAAAAGAGTAAGAAGGATATGCTTGAAATTTAAAACCTATCACTAATAGGTGGTACACCAATGATAAAATTTTGACAAGGATGTTGAAACTCACAAAAAACTCAATAAAGCTAAACAATCTCACAACACAGAGATTTATGTTTGCAAAAATGATTCTATGTAAGGTTCTGACAGTTCTAATGCTTAAACACACGAAAAACAATGATGCTTTCACAAATATAAATACAATAGAAAGAGATCACTAACATAAACCCACACTACGACATAACATTCTTTGCATTCAGCATTGAAAGAATCTGATAAAATAAAGGATTACACAGAATTTTATCATGCAATTCACAACCAATACTAAAAAAATAAAGAAAATAGGTCAAGGAAATGACTTTCTATTGAGAAAAAATGAGAATCTGTATTACAAAGGCCAATGAGTTCCAAAGTGTGAAAAAAGCTCTTACAGCAATTTACCTAACCAAGAACTAACCCCTATATTGAAAGAAAAGAAAGACTTATAGAAAGGTTCTTCAAAATTCAAAATTGAATTTTGGGTCCAAAATTTGAGGTGTTGTCAACGTCTCATCCAAAAAAGGCGTGCAATTGCCAACCAACTCCAACAAGAGTTGTCAAAGATTGAACAACTTTGTGGGTCATATACAAATGAAAATCCCTCCAAATCAGGATCATAACTGAAAGTAACAAAGGTGTTTGTACCTCAAAACAATCCTTGACTCATGTCAAGTCAAAAAGAATTCATAACTGAAGTCAAACTCCTGATTTAGTGCTCAAAAATCCCTCATCTTCTCAACATGTTGGCCCTGATTTCTCAACCATCTCTATGACTCATACAAAATCTTTTAGGCTTTTAAGCAATTCCTTTTAACTAAGTCTTTCAAGAACACAATAACAAAACATTATTTTGCATTAAAAAATATCATCTATTTTAAATGATTTATAATTATCATTTAAAAATAAAGATTTACATTTGAAATAGATGCAAATAATAAAGTCATCATTTGAAAAGCATATTTGAATTCTGAGACTTAAGTGATTAAGATATTTTTAAAAAAAATTACAAGGCATGAATAATGCCACGCCACTTACCAAATGAATAAATTTTAATAAAACTTGAAAGTTAGGGAAAAAATATTTCCTTTTCTCCATCACAACTTTTAGGGTTATCACAACCCTAAAAAGAAAGAAAGAAGTTTCATTTGTTTTATCTTTTCACTTTGAATGTTGGAAACTTCTGGAAGCACCGCCATGGATGAAACCCCTGCCACGTTTTTTGTTGGTGTTGTATTTTACACCATCTCTGAAGTTTCCTGGAAGATTCATTGTTGAAAAATCAAGATAAGTTCAATTTTATAATAGATTTGGAAGCTCCACTTTATTTTTGAAAGCTTTTCCAAGCTTACAAGCACGAACCTAGCATTTTCTGATGAATTTCTCTATGAAATTTGTTGTATTTTTTTTGGCTGTGTTTTCATTCTTGTAGCTACTATGGACATTCTTGGTCATGCTTTTAAAACTCTTCAATATGTCATTTTCTGGAAACTCCTCTTGACTGCCATGAAAAAGACTCTTGTACTTTTGTGTTGATATAATTCTCATAGAAGCCTTGGTCACCATGTTTTTTCTATGGCCAAACTGTGAAGATAAAAATTTATGTCATTCTTCAACATTTCGAAGGCTTTCTGGAAGATTATATGCAAACCACGCCTGGTACATCCTTCATTCTGGAAACAATTGACAAATTTTCTTCATTTTTTGAAGCTTTCTGAGAGCTTCCAGGCTGCGGCCATGAGAAAATTTATATGTCATTTTATATTTCATTTTTAATGCTACCTTCATGAAATGTAAAAACCTTGATATAAACATGACTATAAATCTCTTTATTTCTTTTCTGAAAGTGGGTATCAAGTTTTTACTGTGAAAAACCTTGCTCTGATAAGATTGCACAAAATTATTATATGATGAGATTTCATGAGAGGTTGAGTTGTTAAACAAAAAAAACTATCTCAAGAAATTGTTCCTCAATAAAATGTTGTTGTGTGAAGGAAAAAGTGAGTTCTTTGTATTTGAATTTAATAAGAAGCTACAGTCATACTATATTTCTGAACTCTGTATTTGATATTCTCATCACTGGGTTCATTTATTTTCTCTTCACATAACTCCTCTAAAATATCACTTGTTTTGATTACTGTCACTATTGCATGTACACCATCAGATTGTCCTTTATGAATCAAATGACTACACATTTGTCTTTTATTGAAGTTGATAGGGTTATTTACCAGGATGCATTCTATGTTATACTTTGTAGGCCACTACACCACTATTGACTATCACTCTTGCTTTGAAACTAATGTTGTTATTAGTGCAAGCATCATTTCTTTTTAATGTCCTTTTTGTAGTAGTGAACGAACATATGCCTTTAGAGTTTGGCACTTTGCACCATAAGGTCTGCTCTCTTAGCAATGTTTTGATGTTGACTGTTAATAACATCACTACCCTGCTAATTGTAGCTCACTTAGCTATTTTTAAGAAGACTATTTTTCCTGATTGTAGATACTATCTCCATTTGAACTTGTTATGAATCATTCATTAAAATAACTAAGTACAATGAAGATCTATTTCATTGTATAATGCATTAAAGCATTTAAATGATATGGACTCAACCCTTGTGGGAGCCACATTTTATCCACTCATGTCGTAATTCAATAATCTATAACATTACATTTCTTGTTTCTGCACATGAAACAAACTAGTTAGTAAAAATAGTAGATTCAATGGCTCCTTTTGATTTTTTCTCTTTAGTTTTACATGACAAAAACAATGTTAGTAAAAAGAGAACCATGTGATAGCTTTTCTAGTGGTTTTCTTTTCTTTTTGACTGGTGAATGATTGATAGGATGTACGTTCCATTTTTGTTGGTAATGTAGGGATAAGATGAAATGTGATTCCTCATTACTCTAACATCACCCCTCACAATTTTGCAAGTAAACTTTGAAGTTGGAGTTGAAATTGGTGCTAGAGTTAAAAAATATCAAGACAACTACGACAATGATTCGTCATTCCGGGAAATGACGAATCGCCTTCTCACCTTATTGTTATATTACTTCCAGTTGTTTAATGCAAGCTTTCTTTCATTCATCATTTGATTAGGAATCAAAATAGGATACTCCCACAGCTTGTGTGGGATTACATAAAAATATTCTCAATAAAATGAATTATTCATGGCATGTAATGGCTTCCATTATTTTTCTTTGCTACATTATGTTCTTAAATCTGTAATGCCTTATACAAAAAAATTCTTTAGTTGAATGGTTCAGTCTGAACATTGTTTTCTTCAATGGAATTTGTTTATTTTCTACTTTGTTGAATTGTTCAACTAGTTTAGTCTAAACTGTTGAATTATTTTGCAAAACATTCCTAAACAAACCATCATTCTGAGAACAAAACTTTCATTTGATGACTTGTAATAAAAATTTATGTACCCCATCAAATAATTTCCTTTATGATTACTAATTTTAAGCAATACGCTAAAAATTGGTAACAATTATAACTATGCTAAGAAGGATAGCTAGATTCTGAGATGCCAGTAAATTCGAATCATAAATGTTTGTAATAATAGCCAAATTAATGGAAGGCCCTATGCAAATGCATTGGAGAAGTTTTATTAGTGATAAATTACATGATTAGATAAAGGAATTTCCAAATTTTAGATGTTTTTCTATGTCCTCATATGTGATCTATTCCTTCACTTTAAGGGAAAATAAGCAAGGGCTGAAAAGTGTTGGTACTCTTGGCAGAGAAGAAGGAAACAATCTTATATATGCTCATTTACCCCAAATTACTATTCATGAATATATGGAGCATTATCAGATAGTTAATGATGTGTTTTCCATGAATTTGGTGACAATAATGGAAGGGGACAAAGCTAAAATATTATCTTTGGAAGAATAAAGTATTGTTAAATAGGTTGGATGCTGGTACATTTAGTTTCCCACTTTCACCTAATTAGGGTGGAAGGGTTTGAAGGATATCCTTTCATCTTCCCCAGGTACCCTATAGACAAAATAGTATTATTGGAATTGCTAATATAGTTGAATCCATCTCAATATTGGTGCAGGAGCACCTTCACATCACCTTGATTATATTGTGTAAAATATTCCATTCTTCCATTTGTAGGGGTCATTCAAAGTCATTTGATGAGTAATTACAAAAAAATGTAAAATTGTCGACAAATTTGTAAAAGTGTAAAAGTTGTCTAAAAGCAACATTAAAGGGCTAATGAGGTTTTAATTGGTTGTGGGTAGTTAGGAAGTTAAAAACTGAGTAAAGGTGTTGCAATTTCCTTTAAAAAGGCTTTTGGAATCATTTTTTGGTCGTTGGTGATTGATACCTTGAAGAAAATAATTTAAAAAACTCTATTTTTATGCATATTTTCTAGAAATTTGACTGTTTTAGGCTTTTGTACGGATTTGTACGGAATTTTAATGGCTCAAAAATAGTTGTAAGTTGAAGATAAATTAATCACCTTACTTTTCAAATTTATTTCATGCAAGTTAATTAAGATTTGTGGAAGATACAATCATTTTTCCCAAAACTGTCTAAATCCTGATCTAGGATAACAGTTTTCAGTAAAATTCATGTTTCTCAAAATTTAACTGTTGTATTTTTCTCAAAATTGGAAAAAAATTCTATAAGGATATCCTCTAAATTCTCACTAGATTGATTGGATTAATTTGTTGATTTGTGAAAGTTATAAGTGACTGTTTGCATGCATATCTGGTTATTTCGACCTAATTTGTAGCAAAGAAGTCCTGACAGCAAGCCTATGTTCCAAAACAAGGGTATCTAAAAATGAGATATATTTTTAATGGCCGAAATGGGTGCTCAAAACTATATTTATTTTTCTGAGATTCAATCTGGTTTGAAAGTTACACCCAATTTAATGTTTTGATTCCCTTCAAACAAAATTTGGGTTTTTGGTGCAAGTAATTTGTAAATTTGATGAAACAAAGGAATAAGGCTATGTAATTGGTTTATTTCTATCAAAATTATTATTTTTAAGATGTATGACAGTCTGTTTTGAGTTTGATACAGGTTTAGAGTCATGTTTTGAAGAGTTGGGCTTTGTAGCTATGAAGAAATTCAAAGAAATTGAAGTGATTTTGGTAAAGGATTGAATGAGAATTGTTTTAAGTATTGTTGTTTCTTATTTTTCTCTACATCAAATATCTTTATAGCATGGCTCATAAGAATGTGAACCATCAATTTTTGGCACCATAAGACTAGCTCTTCTAGTGTTTTTCACCTAAAAGGAGAGATGTAAGCCAAAAATGCTAGCTAGGTTCATTCAAATTATGTAGTGTAGGATGTTATTATTCCTAAATGAAACAATCTAAATTTAATTAAGTGATCTATAGGACTAATTATGTATTCAAAACTTAAGATTTATGTTATGTTGGAAAACACAGTGTTGTTTGCAAAAAGATTAAAAGAATGAATAAGAATGAAAATTAAAGCAAAAAAAGGACTATTTTTTAGAATGTGTACACCTAGGAAACTAAAGAATACTAGAGAAAAATTTGGAAAATTGATGAAGTCTAATTTTGAGTTGATTGGGACTCATTCACCACCTTGGGTGAAGCAGTCCTAGATCAAGGTTTTTCTGCACAAAAGTTGTTTTCCAGTCAACCAGGAACCAAGATTTGCATCTAACTCAAAATTGCATCTCAAGAGGGACTCATTTTCCATGCATGGCGAATCAGTCCACTTTCAAATTTCTACAACTTCAAATCTTTATTTGACACCTTGACACTTGCACAATAATTTCTAATGAAAACTCGACTCAGGATCTTAGAAAATTCCTACAAAACAACTTGAAATTATTTTTCTAATGGGGGTTTTCCTTTTTCAAACTCCTAGTTGGGTAATTAAACCTTGAATAGATAAAAATCTACATAAAACCCTAGCCTTAGATGTGTTAAAGACTAGGAAAGTCTAAAATATGACAAAAGCCCTATTCTATTGTGCTAGAATAAGAAATGCAAATATGATTTGTGTAATGCAAGATATCAACCCTAGAAACCTTACAACACATAAAAAATGGAGATAAAATGACATGAAAATGAAAATTAAACAAAATGAAAACATTAGTCTAAAGATAGAGTGAAAATGGAAGATGGAATCACTTTGAAACCAAGTTTTTTGGTGTGATTTGATGGCTAGTTGCACCTCCTTAACCTAGATTTCTCCATGATTCACCATAGGCATCCATCATCAACCCTTTGCAATGTTAAATCTTGACCTAAAGAGTGAGCTTCAAGACCTACAAAAAACCCTAGTTTGTTGCCCTAAAACTTCAACTTCTGCTAATGAGACTTGTTGTAGAAGACCTGACTTAGAAGTTGCTTTTGTGAAATGAATAAAAGGATGTGTAAAATGACATAAAATGAGTATTTATAGGCAACAACACCTAATTTTCCTATTATTTAGACCTAAGAGGCCGACATTTACTAGAATTTCAAGTTGAATTAATTAAATTCCTGCTTTAAATTGAATTTTCCCTCGAAAGGGACTCATTCGCCACCCTTGGAGAATGGGTCCCACTACTGATTTTTGAAGGTGATTTTTTGGGGTATGAAGGAATTAAGTGTTGTTTGTTAGGTTTTAGGTTATTTATCATGTGAAATGAGCCTCTAGATAAAAAAGAATGGGTCTTTAGGGCCTATAAATGTTGTTTTGAATGATAAATGATGTGAGGGGACTCAAATGTGGGTCTAATTATGCGTGAAATTGCCTTTTTTCTCAAGAAGGTACACTTTTTTATGGAACATTTATCCCCCAATTTAGCACCCATATGACTCTACATGCATATGTAAGCTAAAGGACTCTAAATGGTTCACTTTATTATATAAAAGGATACTCATTCAAAAGATAGGAGAACAAATCCCCAAGTGTAGTTCTCTACAAAACCATAACATTAGGAACTACATCCTGCAACACAAATTCATTAATTGTCCAAAAATCCTTTTATCTAACTCCTAGGAATCCAATTTTAGGGTAGATGTATGCTCCCCTTGATTTCGCTTGCTTTACGAAGGTGTAATCAAGGTAGAAATCTAACCACATCAAATAAGAAACATCATATCGTAGGGCATTTCCAAGTACCACGCCTCATGATGATAAATGAATGATGATGTTGGGTGTGGAATCATGATTCTAATGCATTAAACAACATAAAAAATAGACTACCCTAGCACCCATTATGTTGATTTGAAGAAGATATACTTTATTAATTCTTTAGAAGATAATAACCCTATGTTAATGTGTAAGAGTAAAAAGAGGTGAAAATGGATTAAAAGAAGTATAAGAAAGTAACGTGTCACTTACTATTCATTTTACCATTGTGTAGCTTGAGAGTGATGATGAGAGAAGAAAATTTTGAGCAGACGAGATTATACACCTTAGCGGTTGGATGATCTTTGGGAGCAGCTAGCACGTGGCAAGCCGTATTATGAGGTGAGTCAATTTTGCAATTTTTGCCTTGTGATTTTATAATAATTTAATGATTTTAATGCATGGAAAGGTTAATTTAGGGTCTTGGAATTTTTTTCACAAAATGTCCCCTTTTTTCGCAAAGTTTCACATTTGTTTGCAAAGTGTCCCTTTTGTTCGCAAAGTGTCTCGTTTCTTTGTGAAGTGTCCAAAAAGGGTTCTAAAGTGTCTACTAGGGCCATTAGAAAAGCACACTAGATTGTACTTTAGTACACTTTCTTGATGAAATATGTGAAAATTGAAGAAATTAGATGGATTTTAGAGCATTTTGTGATGATTTTGATAGGTCCCCACTCGGTCACGGTAGCGGCTAGGGGTAAGATAGCTCGCATTTCTGAAAAATCATGCACTAGCACTATCAACATTAGAGATAGAGCATTTACAGTCAATGGGTATCTATTGGGCACATCTTATGCCTCCTATGAGATACCATGACACCATGCTTATGGCTCTATATGAGCGTTGGGATGTTGATACTTGTACATTTCATCTTTCCACTAGGGAAATGACCATCACTCTCAAGGATGTACACTGCATTCTCTGAGTTCCTATTTAGGGAGAGTGGGTACATTTTCGGGGGGATTGGTCATTCTGGGAGAAGAAGAGGGACATGCAATATTGTTTAGGTGGACCTGTACATGACAAGCGAGTTAGAGCACAGATTGAGCTTCCCATGCTATTATATTCATGAGCTTCAATTTTTAGATGTATTATGATGCACACAGTGGCCCTGGTTCTCAATCCAGATGGATGAGTGACACACTTAGATGGAGGACTGGTACATTTGATATGAGGGATGTATGAGCAGAGGATAGTCTATGCTTGGGGCCACTGCATTTTAGCACGCTTGTATTATGATCTTGATTGGTTTGTGTTTTGAGAGATCGACAATATGGTCCATTGTATGCTTCTACAAGTGTGGTTCCTCAAGCATTTCACATGTACTAGGCCTATCGGATTCCCTTGTGCTATAGCTATAGGATATCCATGAGCATTCAACTTTCTTTTACAACGCTTGTGGTAGTATGGGGATTTAAAATTTTGGAGGGTAAGATTTGACTGGTTGGAGGATGAGATATTGTGGAGACCTTATCTACTCACTCTACAGTGGCCATATTCCACATGACAACATGCATATGGATAGGTATCTAGCTAGGAGGAATGATTATGTTGTATGACCATTCTACTATGGGTGAGTCATGCAATTGTTTGGACAGGTGCATACACCATCAAGGGTGTGCCCCTTCATTAGATGATCAATGCGGAGTGCTCACAGGCTAGATGATATTGTTCAACTGACTATAGATCATGTTTGTGAGAGTGATTCTGATGATTCAGATCATGACCAACCACCAACATTTGACACTAATTATGTTCGTAGCACATATGAGCATGAGGAGTGGTGGTCCTATGCACGAATAGCTCGTATGTTCCCCATGGACTTCCCTATAGGTGATGCGAGACCAGCACTACATGAGGGGGATGAGCCAAAGGAGAGAGCAGAGGAGGTATGGTATAGGCCAGTAGGTATTTTTATTGATGTTATTGATGATGAGTACCAATATAATGTGGATCCTGACTATGAGGATCATGATGGAGAAGAGGATGATGAGTTTTATGAGAAGGAGCCCCCCCTAAGTGAGGGTGATGAGGTAGCTATTGAGGATTAGTACGATCATGTAGAGTCCTCACACACTTATAGGACCAAATCTTGTGCTTAGCTACAACAAACATCGACACCCAGAGTCAGAGAGAGGCTAGCACATCCTTGATGCCCCCCAGAGAGGGTGAGGTTGACATTCCTCATCCGATTGGAGACATAGGTGATGACTTTTGATTTAACACATGTACTTTAGTATTTTATGCCTTTTTTATATATATTATGATGATGATTATTGATTATGTACATTGTCTATCTTGCAGGAGCAATGAGAGACTGGCGAGAGTTCTATCATCAGGATATCGCATAGATGGTGCTTGGATCCATCGACGAGGAGGAGATGGATCCTGAATACATGCCCCCACCAATCATGGATGAGGAGCTAAAGTCACTCAGACCTTTCATGAGGTTACGAGCAGCATACAAGAGTGTGAGGAGATGACTTCATTGAGTTGAGTGTGCAATACAGACATAGGGAACTACAAATTATGAGATGTAGTTAAAGTATCCAATCTATGTGAAGAGGAGTTAAGGATGCTCAATTTGGAGTAATTTCCAGTTCAAAGAAATAATTATGACCTCAAAGGGAATATTGCCAAGAATATAGCTAGTAAACATGCTCATGCTCAACATTTGGAAGATTACTGGCTCAATTGTGATGACAAACATAAAGTAAGAAAAATAAAATATGAAAGGTTGTCATTACAATCTGCATGGATTCTTAAGATTCATGACATTCCAAATCAATTAAAGGAAGATGATGGTAAATTATTGAATCCGGATTATGATGAAAACATGATATATAATTAACCTATCTTGGATCTAGATTATGAAAGTAGAGAAATAAAATCTATTGAGGAGTTCTCTAAACTAGTTTTATTGTAGACTCAACATTCGATAAATGATTTTTGTAAATATTTGAGAAAAGATGGAATAAGGCCCACATACTTGCTAGATACAAGAAAGAAACAAAGAGAAGAAAATGAGCCTGAGCATGAGGATCTTGCTAAGAAAAAGATAAAAATTGGTAAATTACCTATTTTTGTACATATTGAAGAAAGAATCCCTAAGGCTCCAAGCCAAGGAGTTTCATTAAAACCAGCTAGTTGACATAAAGAAGTCAAACCTGGTAGAGTTTGAGCAAAACTGAAATAAAAAATGGCATCTTCTTCCATAGCAAAACCAAAGATTTGACCTATGACTGATGAAGAGGCATGAATGATAGATAATACTAGTGAACAGAAAAGGTCTACATCTCAAAGAGTTGCAAAATTATTTACTTCTACCCCTTTAATTAATATGTCCTCTATAAAATAGACACTAGGAAAAACTCCTATGGTTTTAGAAAAAAGTTCTGAGTTAGATGAAGCTCTAACCAAAGAAAAAAAGGATAAATTGGGATCCATGTGGGAATGAGTAAAAGAAAAGATATATAAAGATAAGCCCATGGTACAACTAGTGGTGGAAGAGATTCCAAATACAGGCTCAATTTTTATGAATGTTGAAGAAGAAGAATTCATAAGAGGAACACTTGCCTCAAAGGTGGGGAACCCTGAAGTTATCAAAATGGAAACAGGGGAGACCGGAGGATAGATTCTCATTGATAATATTGTTATCGAAGATACCTTTGATTCCCATCCTTTGCTAGGGAATGAACAAAAAGATATTGAACAACCACAGATTTCTAAAACTTAAAAAGAAGACCAGGTTGAAATTGAAAATAAAGAACCTTCACAAACTTCATGTGATAGGGTCAGATATGAAGAGAATCCTAATGTGACAAGATATGAAGAAGGTGATTTCCTAGGAACTGATACTGAACACCTAGGTGGATAGGAGAATACAAGTATTGGAATTGAAGAGATAGTGTTGAATCCCAATAATCTAGAATCCATGTCGAAGAATGCTGAAAATGTTCCAATTTTAGAGGATGTGACAAATAAGGTTGAAAATGTAAGAGAAGTTCCTAAAAATACTAAAAACTAGGAACAATGAAATGTTACAAAGGTAGAGCATAATGATGATACACTTGATTAGTTAATCATATAATTAGCTTCCCCATTGGAAGTAGAATTGGTACCTCCAGATCCTAAAAGTTTAATGCAAGAAGTAGAAACTCCTAAGCCTAGGAAAAGAGCTAAACTGAAACATGCCATGCAAAATAATGTAGGTGGAGGTAGAACACTCCATATAGCTACACTAATAGTAGATAAAAATGGACATGAAATAACACCTAAGCAGTATAGAATAAAAAGTATCAATGTTGGACACTCATCTTGGACGAAAGAATTAGAAGAAATGAAAATGAATTTGGATACAACTGTTGCAAGGGTGCAAAAAAGTAAACAAAAGAAAAGAGAGTTGAAAGAATGGATTTCTAGCCTAGAGAATTTTGTAAAATCATTAGCCCAATCTTGTCAAGCACAGGCTGAATTTCCTTAGAATCCAGTACTCATGTCACAGGAGAAGCTAGATGTCATTGCAACAATTCACCACAAAATGAATGTATTTGAAGAACAGATTGAGTATTGGGTAAGGAAAGGAGAAGATATCATCATGCAATTAGGAATAGAAGGAGGCATACCATTGGTTAGAAATGTCCAAAATATTGGAAGGAGAATGAAAATTTCACCAGTAACAAGTTGATGCAGAGAGACGAAACATAGAATCTCTCATTCAAACGAATGTCCAAGAATTGATAAGAGAAAAGAGAATTTCGAAACAAGAATTTCCAATATGTGAAAAATGGAAGGAACAATTAAGTTGGGAAGGTGACACTTTGGTATAATATATAGAAGGATTTGAAAAGGTCACTAAAAAATATAGTAAATTGATTGATAAAGATCAAGATTTCATTGAAGTGCTAGCATGACAAGATTGTGATACCCAAACACTAGGAGAGGAGGGTAACAAAGTAGAAGCTTTTAGAGAATGGATTGAAAAAATAAACAAATACCATGTTTGGTTGCTAAACCGAGAAGTAGTTGATGAGATCATGTATTGCAAAAATACTATAGTTAAGTATGACATAGAGAAAATGCAGAGGAATGCAAACATCCTCCAAATATCAAAAGACTACACCAAGCTCAAGTATAGTTGGGAGGAAATCCAAGGGATTTCAATAGAAAGTATACATGTCATATATTAATTTCTTTTCGAGAGTAACAGTTGAAGAAAGGTGGAGGAGGGTTCCTAGACCCCAAACTTGAGATGAAGCAATGAATGACCAAATATCAGATACCGAAAGTGTCATAAGGATATATTGTTGAAGTTAATTTTGTAGGTTGTTCCTAGTCCCAGTAGAAGTTTCCCTTCCATTATATTAAGGAATACCATCAGCCTTGTTTTGTGTAGAGCGTTGTATACCATAGCTTGGAGTTGAAGATTGTTGTTGCTGAAGAAGTAAAAGCCTTGACTTTCCCTAGAAGATTCTAATGACAACTAGAATCTACCACATGCTACATTTGATTTGTTATTTTTGATTCTCTTGATGGACTTTAAGTTCAAAATTTTGAGGCTTTGTTACTATAAAATGCCATTTACTACTTTACTTTTATTCTTAAGTTTATAATTTGTGGATGTTAGAAGAGCCAAAAATTCTTTAAGTTTTGTTCCTTTTTAATAGTTTTTGAATCATTCTGGATTAAACAAATTTATGCACATAGAACTTGATAAATATCAAAGCCAACTTTATAGCTACCTATCTCATGAATCTTTTGTAGCTGGTTTGTTCATTCAGTCAGACAAGACTATATGCTATGTCATTTAAGGGTACATACATAACCTACTCAGCGTCCAAATTAAACCCCCTCTCTTTAAAATCTCACACCATTATATGCCTCTCTATGAAGCAATCTTGTGAAGTATAGAGTGGTTTTCTTTGATTTCATTAAATCTTGGGGCATGTGTGGATAATACCCGCGAGTAATTTTATTTTTCAAGTATTTTGATGCTTTATTTTAGATTAGATGTTAAATTTCAGAAAATGTTCCAAAAAAGAGATGAATGAATTGAAATATTATTGCAAATATTTTGTTTCCATGAAATTTTTGAATGCTTAAAGCTAAATCTACTTAAGTGAAAGAAAATTTGTTCAATGTTCATGAAATATTATTGTAAATATGTTGATTTTATGAAATTTTTTAATGATTGGATTGAAAATATTCCATTTGATGCATATGTTTCCTTTAAGAACTAAATATAACCATATACCCCTCGATATTAATAGAAATATCACATCATACCATGAAGTGAAGCTAGTATGGTCAAGACTTGACTACCAAAGTCTTGGTATTAAGCTAAGTCAACCTTTACCCTAGAAATCCCCTTTCATTTTAAGTTGCCCTAGTTCAGTATTTCAAGTAAATATAGGTTCTTCATGGTTTACCTCTGAGGATTTTATCTACATTATTGTTGTGAATAACATCATGATCAACAACAATTTCATTATTTTCCTCTTTTTTTGTAATAAATTCTTGATCATTAGTTGCAACCCTCATCTTTGTATCTTTCACTATCCTAGTTGTCTTCACATCATGATTAGAAATTTTCTCCATCCATTCTTGTTCTATCACTAAGAGTTGTGCCCACAAATATTTTTCACTTATTGCACCTTCTTTTCCCTTCACCTCTACTGGATAATGTTGCTCACTTAGCAAATCACTACTATGCAAACCATTTTCATCTTCTCTTTCCAAGGAATCTTGATTCTACCCTCTCCTCTTCATAACAATCATCTGCACAAGCCACTTCAACTTCTTTCTCAATGGCCATCCCCAATATTCATGTATTCTTTCCTTAAGCCTTTCCTTCACCAATAACTTACATCTCTTTAAATCTCTTCTCAATTCTATGATTTCTTTATCCCACTCCAACTACTTCTTTTTCATATCGTGTGTCTTTTCACCTTTATTTCTGAGACTTTCATTCATAGTATGTTGTTGCATCTTTTACTTTCTCTTTCCACTTTGTGATACCTCACCTAGGGATTCTCTCTTTTTCCTCTACCCAGTCTTTTGGTACCCAGTGTCTTCCTTTCTAACCTATCAAAACTTCCACACACATACTTAAAAAAACCTCATGAACATTCCTTCCAGACCTTTTTAGACTCTCCTAGGTCTGGCTCGCTCTGATACTAAAATGATGGTTGCCTTATTCAATTTCAGACCAATCACAATACTCTAAGATAAAACTAAACAACAGTTATTCCATGCAAATGAATCTTTCTATAGAACACTATACAAATAATGAATGAGAATATTGGAAAAGCATTACTTGTTCAAAAATTCCATAAATGGTATTAAAACTACAAATCACTCATTCCTTATTAAAAAAAAACATGAATATCAAGGTGATGATAAATAATATTGGCATTAAACCCCCATCAAACCAATTAGAGGCTAAAATAGTAATACCACAATTACCTTGTCAAATCAATTTAGAGCATTCTTTATGAGCACAATTAGCTTGCTTGATTCATTAGAAAAGGCGAAGAAGGTGGTGCAATCTCATACTAAAATTAAAAACATGGACTTGGTTAAAAACAATAACCAATCCAAAGAAAAAAAAATTCCATGTATTTATAGATACAAAGACTAAGCACAAGTAGTAGGCTTCAAATGATTAATGTCTCTAACCAGAAACAAAATAAATAAAAATCGATTGATCTTTCTAATAGAGACTACCACCCCTCAAGTCTATGCATAGGAAGAAGGTTCCCAACAAACATCAAAGACATCATGTCAAAAAAAATACATATTCCAACCACTTCTCACCAAATCTTCTTCCATTTTCCTCATGCACAGGCTGAGTTTCCCCTTTCCCATCGATACTATTTTTCCTCCAACAAACATTTCTTGGTTGTGTCCTTCAATAATTTCCTTCTTTCTATGTGTTAATACTTCACTTATTTTTCCAACAAGGTGGCGATGTGTTCCCTCCAACTTCAAATCAAACACAAAAGGAAAAAGCCAAAAAATATGCACACATGCTACCACATGTCACAAGATGACAAGGGATCAAAGAAAATCAACATGAAACCAAAATTTTGCACATCAAGTTGCAATGCCCCTGCATCAAAAAAAGAGATATTTTTTCTATTACTACATTTATCCCCCACTTTAGTGAGAGGAGGAACTTTCTTCAAAATCGCATTGAAGTAGATAAATATGTATCAAGAGGGGTTCAAGTGTATTGATGCTAGTGAAATAGGATAACAATGATCAAGAGGGTTGCACAAGCCCCCAAGATCAAGATCCTATGGAAAACCATCATAGGCACAAAAGAACACACATATAAATGATGTATGAAGTAACAATATGGTACAATCATACATTTCAAAAGACATAAAGAAGAAAGAAAAGGAAAAAAAGGGGTAGATTAAGCCTTGATAGTTTGTCCAACATGATGTGGACCAGGTCTAAGTTGATTGTCCAAAGAAACATTTACAAGCTGAACACGATGTCCACTATGCAAACAAAACACTTTCTCATAAGTGCTAGAAGAATCTAATATCCACTAGGTGAGCCCTTAGAGACACATATGTGTGTGGCTTGTATGTGCTCACACACACAAGAAAGTAGCTATGGGAATTTCATGCCTAAGGTCAACTCACATACGTACTAACCATACCAAAGCTATCCCTTGGATAACTTCAATAAGCCCCCACAAAATTAAACTACAAGCTTATGAAAAACATGCAAATAAATATTTGTTCAAAGGTACTTTTCTTAGTTCATGTAAGGTCTCTTATTAGGGAACATTGTGCTTAATATCTCCAAGAGAGGATGAATCAAAGAAATATCATGCTCTAGGAGGAAATCAAACCCAATGACACCAATAATAAAAGGATGCATCATAAGAAGAAAGAAAATCACACAATGAAACATGAAAAATATCAAAATATAATGTCAATGTATGCCCATGATTTCTAGCACCATTGTTGTGAGCAATCCTCTTTAAAGCAGCCACTAAAGAAGACACGAGAGCTTATTCGAAAAGCCCTATTCCAAGTCATATGTTCCCGAATGAGACTACATCATGAATAAAGGGTTTCCCCAAAAATGTAATGCTAAAAATAGAAATAAAAGTACATCACATGTGAGCCAACTTAAGGCATGTCACCCACATCCCAAGCTTGCTCTTATATATGCGTGGAAGATGGTCAACTAGCAAAAAGAGATAATGACATGATTTATGAGAAACTTGGAAATCAGTATCAATTAGAGGAAATAGGTGTTGGAACACGAGGAAGAGCACCACACTCCTTAATATGTTGAATTTTACTACCCAAATTCTTACATTCATTAGTAGAATTACCATGAACTCTATGATATGTACAAAATGAATTCTTCTAGTAAAATTTCTTTCATGTTCTTGGAGGGAGAGATATCAAACAATGTTGGAGGATTCTCAACAATATACTCTCTTGATCAATAGTATCTAAGATGTTCCTTTATTTTGTGACAAAGATATCTTTTTCTTTCTATAAGATGTCATACTGTAGCATAAAAAAAGTAACCCTTTTTCATGCTTAGTTTGAGAATGAATAATTAATGATAAAATAGACTTAATCAATTACCTTATTTAGGGTGTTGTAAAGTGTTTCTTTATATTTTCACACTAATATAAGGCTTTATTAATTGATTGAGGTTAATTAGAGCTTTAAATTAGCCCCTTAAATTCAAATCCAAGCCTAATTTATTTATTTTTTGAAGGATAAAGCCAAACACTCATCAGTAATGTTTCACAACACTTAATTTGACAAGGTTTGAGTCCTAGAATAGTGACCTAGGACCCATTCATCACCTAGAAAATGGATCCTTCCTAGGTCTTAGGACCCCCTTTTTACATATTATTTCATGTACTCAAAACTTGTCCTAGTTGAGTGTTCTAGGACCCATTCACCCTATGGTGAATGGGTCCTCCTTAACTTAGGAAACCCCTTTTTGAACATATTCTTGGGAGGATTTTAATGATTTTGAATCCTATATCTAATGCCAGCTTGTGCTATTTGAATTTTAGGATTAAATCTTAAGTTAAGCATAAATATAAGTTTATTTCACATAGTTTCATCTAAATTTTTCAAGAGATCATCCTAATATTTTACAAGAACATTATAGAGCATTCAAGATCATTTA
Organism: Sequoia sempervirens; assembly: GCA_007258455.2. Taxonomy (NCBI): domain Eukaryota; kingdom Viridiplantae; phylum Streptophyta; class Pinopsida; order Cupressales; family Cupressaceae; genus Sequoia; species Sequoia sempervirens. The sequence goes on from VDFB02338372.1 coordinate 11,305,763, forward strand.
TAAGGCATTCAAGAGCATATTTATCAAGGTTTAAATGCAACAATCAAAGGTCATATCATCATGTCAAAGGAATAGTGTGTCATGCATGTAGTTGAGCTAATGTGTTGATGTAGCATTGAAGATCCAAGTCAAACATTATTTCACATCCAAATTCAAGAGCAAGATCTACATTCTTCATGGCCACTTCATGCTATATTTTTTATTTACATTCCAAGACTTAATCCAAGGTATCATTCTTTCATCAGAAGGTTTAATTACCTAAACAAGGTTTGACCAAGGAAAACCCCTATTCTCTAACAATCAACAATTTTTCTCCTCTTTGATGTGTGATTACAAGATTTTAGGTTGAAGATCAAGTGGAGAACAAGATTGAAACAAAAGTTGCAAAGTTGTAAAAGTTGTCACCTTTCTTTCAAGATCATGAAAAAAAAGCTACACAATTTATTTGGGAGTGTAGACATTGAAGAATAGAACCCATAGATCACTTTTCTAGAACCCTAGCAGGTACCCATTCACCATTGGTAGAATGAGTCGTTAGTGACCCCCAAAACAACACTTTTTCAACAAGGTACACATTGTTTCAACATCTAAAAAGCTTCCTTATTGCTGTTATAATAGTTAAGATTGATTTTTTCTTGTTATTTAGGCATTTTTCCTCTCATAAGAAAATTTAGGTTCATCCATTTGGTGAATCCCATTTTGGGTGAACCTCTTTCTCTATGTTTCATCTTGGTGAACCCGACTTATTGAACATTGTATTTTTATTTATTTTGGAGTCTCTTTTCATATTAGATTAGATCTTGCATTCATTTTCATCATTTACATTGAATTAGATCTCATATAGGTTGTCTTAGTTTGCATTCAAGTTTGCATCTCATCTAGGGTTTTAGAATTGCATTGTTTGCATTCTTTAAATTTGAAAAATACAAAAAAAATAGTCATTTTGCATATCATTTAGATCATATAAAATTGAATTTGAAAAATAAAAATAAAATTGCATATCAAACTAGGTCTTATAATTCATCATTTTATCACATTTTCAACTTACATTTCACTTTGCATTTATAGAAATCTAAACTTGAAACTTACTTTTACAAACCTAAATCTAAAACTCATTAGAAAAACCTTAAATGACTATAAAAATCAACTTCAAAACCCTAATATAGGACCCATTCTCCCTAGGGAAAATGAGTCCTTGATTAGGTGTTGATCTAAATTTTTGGAATTGTAAATATTCTATTTTATGATTCTTTTTTCTATTGTTACATCTCTATTTCAGTTTTCTAACTTTTTGTTTCATTCATTTCATTATAGCTAGCTTAAATTTATTGATTTAGTGCATTTTCAAAATTCATAGTTACATTCACAACATTTTATTTTTAGATTATTGCATAGTGTAATGGATAAATGTTTCAACAATGTGTGGAAGTCCTTATTCTCCTTGGTTGATGTTTCAAGTTGTGTTTTTGGCAATGATCCTAATGCAATTGAACCTACTCATTCTCACCCAAATCCTAATGAATTCCTCATGAATTTGACATCATTGGAGAAGATGATGCTATCATGAATGATTCATAAATGATTTCCTTAACAATCTTGAGAATAATGCATCCTTTTATCCTTCCATGAAACAACCAACACAACCTGAGATGTCTTTTACATCCTAAAATTGAGTCACAAACTAAACCTAAACTTCCAACAATGAGTGAACCTAGTTCCTCCAGTCAAGTGCATATTCATTCATCTTATGTTAACAAAGTGACCAACACTCCAATCAACCTTGACGAGACTTATGGCCAAGGATTTAAGATCTTAACTAGTCAAGTATGTGACATAACTAATGAGCATGAAATTCATAAAATTTTAGAGAAAATTCTTATTGAATGAACAAAATGGATAGTATATCAATATCATCCTCCTTACATAAGTTTCCACCTTCCTAAAGAACAACCAATTCCTAGCAAAAATGATAAGGTAATTTTAGGTCCTTCTCTATATCCACCTCAATTGGTGAATCTAGCAAGAAACAAAATCCTTACAAAACAAAGAAACTAGAATTTCCATGTCCTATGTCTACAATTGAAAGAACCTTATACATACTTCTAAGCCAAGGACTTATAACATTACCACCCATGAAAGAAAATCAAAAACTACATCCTAAGAATGCAAACATGTCTCATTGTCAATATCATAGAATTCTTGGACACATGAATGTCGTTCTTTAAAACAAATATTTAAATTTTTTGATATAATAGAGATATTCCCTTGATAATTTTCAACTTTCTCCTTGCCATGTAATAGTTGTAGGATCTTAGCATTCTCACTACTACATGTTATGCATTCATTGCAAATCATTCTCTTTATCACAAGAAGCTCATTCTCATCACCTATCTCAACTCATCCTTTTCCTACACTTAGAGGGGGCATGGATTAGTTAGCATTGTCCTAGTTCAGCACTTGCCATTGTCCCTTTGGCTAGTTGTCTTCCTTCCATTTATGCTGACCGAGATTGGGATGCAGACGACCTGCTATAGGTTGACTCGCGTGTGCCTTACTATTCTTTTTACCATTTTTTTCTTTTGCATGTTTATTTGTGTGCTTACATGTGCATAATGTGATCCCTCATAATGTTTTTTTTGATGTATCTCTATCTTTTTGTGCATTTCTCTATATGTATCTACATTCTTCTCTATGTCGTAAAAATTTTACCTTGTCTTGTGCTTTCCTTTTAGGGATGACACAAGGTGTAGAGACATTTAGGTCTCTTCCATGTTCACCCAAAAGGTTTTCCTTTATCTTTTCTTTGTCTTGTGTTTTCCTCTTGGGGATGGCACAAGGCATCGAGACATTTAGGTCTCTTCCAGTTGACCCAAAAGGTTGTCCTTTATCATTTCTTTGTATTTTGTTTTCCTTTTGGGGATGACGCAAGGTGTCGAGACATTTGGGTCTCTTCCATGTTGACCTAAAGTATTTTTCTTTATTCTCACTCTCTTTGTGTCTTTCGTCCACTTCTATGAGTATTTTGGGAATGATGATAGTTTCAAGCTCTATGACAACACTGTAGCAAAGACATATTGACCTCAAATCCATAGATCCCTTATGTATTTTTGGGGGCCATCCCTCCCTCCCTTTTCATCAAGTAGATTTATTTCATAAACATATGACTTGTCATAGGGTCTTTTGAGGAAATCTCTCATGTCTTAGGAGAAAACATTGGATACTTTAAAGCAGTTTCTCACAGTAATGGTTTTAGCAACCTCTTTTAAGTGGGTGCATACATCACTAAAATATTTCAAAATTTTGCATATTTCATGGCATGATTTTATTTTTTCTTGTGATGTTTCCTTTTCTTGGTGATTTCATTGGGTTGGATGTCCTCCAAGAGTGTGATATTTCTAAGCATATGATTTCCCTTAGTGGTACGATGTGAGCAAGGCATCCCATAAGTGGCAATCCGATATTCTTGACTTGTCCTCTCTTGGATACATTAGGCACAATGTTTCCTAAGAATAATACCTTACATGAATGAAGAAAAATCCCAGTTAACAAAAACCTATAGAAAAAACATTCATAAGTGCATAGCAGGTGAGTGTAGGATCATGGGGGTACAAAAAGAGGTGATATGACCCGAAAGTGGCTGATGACATTTTCTTTATCCATATTTGATGAAAATAAAGGGGTTTATTAATAAAATTCTCACCTTTCTACCAATATAAGATATGACTTATGGATATGTGCAGGATCATCATGGAAAAAATAGGCCCTTAAGTGGCAAAAAATTTAGAAAATTAGAGTTAGGCAACTTGACATAAAAAAATTGAATAAGTTATCTATATTATTTCAAGAATATATAAGAATAGAATCTATAGAAAATTTAATTTAGTTTCTAAACTACTAGGTTTATTTAAAAAAATAAAAATCTATTTGCTGAAAATTTGAAATTTCAATGCAATAATACTTAAATTTTAGGGAAAAAATAGAAGTAGGTGTCTCTTGACCACCCTAACCACAATAAAATGATAATATGTTCTTAAAATATTTTAGATATAAGTAGAGGACTCATGTCGATGTGATGCATATTTTTTGTAATTTATTTCCAAGTAAATAATTAATTATGATTTTTTATTACAACTTTAAAAAATATAAAACTCAGATGTCTAACCACCTTAAATTGTTCAAAATTCATGAAATTCAACTTTTTTAATCCTATAGTATGCAAAGCATAGAATGTGACACATGTTTCAGATTCAAAAAATGTGATACCGTTTGAAAGCTATAGATGTTTTTCAATCAGCCTATCAATCAGGACTTTAGTCATAATTCAAATAGAAAATGAATAATAATTATTTATTAAATTCAAAGTAAAGCATAATTTATATTTGTGGAAATCTGAGAATCTCCTCTAAAAACCCTTTTTGTTTCATAAATTTTGGGTTAAAAAAAGTCGTCAACCACATACCCTACACATACCCATCATATCGCCACTTTTTGGCCCATCATGATCCTGGACATACCCTTATTTGGAATTAAATATATAATTATTATTTATTTTTTACATGCATTTTGAATATAGTCCTGATTGATAGGCCGATTGAAAAAATCTATAATTATCAAACAATTTCACATGTTTTTAATCCAAAATATGTGACACATTCCATGCTTCCCATACTATAGGATTAAGAAAATAAAATTTAATTTTCATAAATTTTTGACCAATTTATGGTGGTCAGACAAACAAGTTTTAATGTTTTTAAAAATTTCTAATAAAAAATTCATCACTAATTATCTACTTGCAAAAAAATTATAAAAAAAAATATGGCACATCTAGGCATGTGTCCTTGACTTATATTGAAGTTTTAAAAAATACATATTATTTCTTACTTATACTTAGGTTGGTCAGACATACACCTGCTTTCTATTTTTTTCCTAAAAATTTAGTACTATTGTATTGAAATTTCAAAAGTTCAACAAATAGATTTACTTCTTCCAAAAGAAGACCATTATCTTAGAAACTACATTCAATTTGTGACAAATTTTGTACTTACATATTTTTCAAATTATGTTAATAACCTATTAAATTTTTTATGTCAAGTTGTCAAACTCTATTTTTTTCTAAATCTTCATTGCCACTTAAGGGCCTTGTTTGGACCCCCATGATCTTGCACTGACCTTAGCATTGTGGTGCCTTATCGAAGTTGTCAGAAGGATAACTTTAGTATGGTATGGGAGGCTAATATAATTCTCTAATTTTCCACCTCATAGGGATACTCACCTAGTGGATGTCCTAAGCTTCCACTACCCCAGAGTGACCGTTTGTTTCATTTGCATAGTAGATAGTAGGTTTTTCTTGTAAACATTTTTTTGGACAAACAACCTAGACCTAGTCCACATTGTGCTGGACAAGCTGTCGAAGCTTAATCATTTTTCTCAAACAAATAGCCACATTCCACATCGTGTTGGAATGCTTAAATCTTGATCCTTTATTTTTCTTGATTTTGTTCTTTGATAGGGTATGACTATGTATCTTTTTCATTGTTTCATACATAAGTGTCTTTAATTTCTACTTTAGTGTGAGTTTATCATGGGGGGAAACTCTCACTAAAGTGAGGGAAAAATGTAGCATCAAAAAAGGCAACCCTTTTCACGCTTAGTTTGGGAATGAATAATTAATGATAAAATAGACTTAATTCTACCTTATTTAGGGTGTTGTAAAGTTTTTCTCTATATTTTCACACTAATTTAGGTCTTTATTGATTAATTGAAGTTACTTAGTGGTGTCAAAAAATGTTGTTCATTATATTTTCACACTTTTTTGGGCCCTTGTAAACTAAATGAACCTAATTTTTCCTTATTTAGGGTGTTACAAATGTTGGATGTTGTGGTTGGATTTCTGATATGTGGTTTCCATTGATGTCAACACTATTTGCATTAATGTACTTAAGGCTATATATGTCGAGGATATTGAGAAAATTGTAATAAATAAGTTGCAGGTTGTCAATGGTGAACTAAAGTTCAGTCTATTGGAGAGCTCAGTATGTTGATGATACGAGGTTGTGGATTAAAGGGTTTTTTTTCAAGTATATCTATTTTATCCATGTCAAGTTTCAAAGATACGCATGAAGATTTGATCGGGTTATGAGTAGTTGTGTTCTGATAGTTTTTTTGTTGCTTCAGTTGGTGTTCCTAAATGAAGATAATGTGATTCTAGTAAGATCAGTTGTTGTGGATGCTTCTCTCATGATTCTTGATGTTTATGGATGTTTCTAGATCATGCTCTATCTATGTTGCACATCCACATTGATCATTGTGCTCGGGATTGGTGATTTTCTCTTGCGTGTTCATGTTTTTCATGTTCATGGCCGACAAGGTGATTGTAGCATGTTGTGGATCTTTAAGGAATAATTTTTGAAGGTGTTTCATGGTTAAGGATTTTATTTTGGGTCTTCACTATGTGGTGGCCAGTTTCTATTGATTCACATTGATAATATTTAATGTTTTGGGTTGACAGTTTGTATTCATTTTATTATTTTGCTAAAGCCAACATGTAGCGATGTAATCTCTTGTTGCAAATATATATAAGCAATTTTTTATTTCATTTGAAGGAATGTGAGTGTATGATATGTGTGAATAATGTATTAATCATTCAAAGGAAGAAGCAAGTGTGAAGAAGTTTTCATGTGCTTAACTGAAACTATAATCAGGCATTAGCAGATGCTATTTTCTCAATTCAAAATCCAACGAATGTAATATGAATGTTTCTATAAGATAGTGTGTCTTCCTTTGGGTAGTAAGTCTTATTGTATTTGAGTAGTGAGCTCTAGGTAGTGTGCCTAAATGAATGTGCATTCCCCATTTTATTCTTTATACTTTTAATAGGGTATAATCTTGTGGATGGACCTCTACCATTTTTTTTCCCTTAATAGAGTTTCCACGTAAAAAATATTAGTGTTATGTGTTTTTTTGATGTGTTGATGATTTATGCTTTCATGGTTATTAATCAGATCTAAGAATAAGGTTAATAAGTTTAATAAGTTTTGAATTTATGTGATAACTGATTCACCCCCCTCTCAATTGTCTAACCTTGTGTTTCCAACAATTGGTATCAGAGCAGGTTATTTGGAAGAAGTTTAATAGATTGAGGTGATCTGGGATGGTGACATATAAGAAGGATAGTCTGAGATTTGATGGAACAAATTATTCTTTGTGGAAGACTCAAATGGAGTGTCATTTGAGATCCATTGGTGAACCCTACTAGAACATTACAAGGAATAGGTATGTTATTCCACGTAAGGGTCCTTCTACTTCTACTAAGATAAAGGATGTCGAGTACAAGGGAATGTGCAGGATCATGATGGGCCAAAAAGTGGTGATATGCTAGGTATTTGTAGGGTATGCGGCTGATGACTTTTTTTTACCCAAAATTGATGAAATGAAAAGGGTTTTTTAAGGATATAATCAGGCATTAGCAGATGCTATTTTCTCAATTCAAAATCCAATGAATGTAATATGAATGTTTCTATAAGATAGTGTGTCTTCCTTTGGGTAGTAAGTCTTATTGTATTTGAGTAGTGAGCTCTAGGTAGTGTGCCTAAATGAATGTGCATTCCCCATTTTATTCTTTATACTTTTAATAGGGTATAATCTTGTGGATGGACCTCTACCATTTTTTTCCCTTAATAGAGTTTCCACATGAAAAATATTAGTGTTATGTGTTTTTTTGATGTGTTGATGATTTATTCTTTCATGGTTATTAAACAGATCTAAGAATAAGGTTAATAAGTTTAATAAGTTTTGAATTTATGTGATAACTGATTCACCCCCCTCTCAATTGTCTACCCTTTTGTTTCCAACAATTGGTATCAGAGCAGGTTACTTGGAAGAAGTTTAATAGCTTGAGGTGATCTGGGATGGTGACATATAAGAAGGATAGTCTGAGATTTTATGGAACAAATTATTCTTTGTGGAAGACTCAAATGGAGTGTCATTTGAGATCCATTGGTGAACCCTACTAGAACATTACAAGGAATAGGTATGTTATTCCATGTAAGGGTCCTTCTACTTCTACTAAGATAAAGGATGTCGAGTACAAGGGCATGTGCAGGATCATGATGGGCCAAAAAGTGGTGATATGCTAGGTATTTGTAGGGTATGCGGCTGATGACTTTTTTTTACCCAAAATTGATGAAATGAAAAGGGTTTTTAAAGGATATTCTCAGCTTTCCACCAATATAAATTATGATTTACTTTGAATTTAATAAATAATTATTATTCATTTTCTATTTGAATTACAACTAAAGTCCTGATTGATAGGCTGATTGAAAAACATCTATAGCTTTTAAATGGTATCACATTTTTGGAATCTAAAACATGCATCACATTCTATGCTTTCCATATTATAGGATTAAAAAAAGAAAAAATGAATTTCATGAAGTTTTGACCAAGTTAAGGTGGTCAGACATACGATTTTTTATATTTTTTTAAATTTGTAATACAAAATTCATAATTAATTATTTACTAGGAAAAAAATTACAAAAAAAAAAAATATGCATCACATCCGGACATGTGTCCTCTACTTATGTCTAAAATCTTATAATTTTTTTTTATCATTTTATTGTAGTAAGGGTGGCCAGACATACACCTACTTATTTTTTCCTTGAAATTTAAATACTCCTGCATTGAAGTTTCAATTTTTCGCCAAATAGATTTATTTATTTTTTAAAGAAACTTAGTAGTTTAGAAACCACATTCAATTTGCTACAAATTCTATTCTTACATATTTTTGAAATAATATATATAACTTATTCAAATTTTTATGTCAAGTTGCCTAACTCTAATTTTTCTATGTTTTTTGCCACTTAAGGGCCTATTTTTTCCATGATGATCCTACACATAACCATACTATCAGGGCTAAGGAAGCATTGTTGAGTGCTCTGACTGATTCTGAGATGAAAAATGTTATGGATCTAATGACTACTTATGAGATCTGGAAAAAGTTGGAAAGTTTGTATGAAGGTGATGCTAATGTGAAGATTGTTAAGTTGTAAAGTCTGAAAGGGAGTTATAAAATGTTGAGAATGGGTAATGATGAGAACATTGGGTATGTGCAGGATCATGATGGACCAAAAAGTGGTGATACGATAGGTATGTGTAGGGTATGTGGTGGATGACTCTTTTTTTACCCAAAATTGATGAAATGAAAAGGGTTTTTAAAGGATATTCTCAACTTTTCACCAATATAAATTATGCTTTACTTTGAATTTAATAAATAATTATTATTTATTTTCTATTAGAATTGTGATTAATGTCCTGATTGATAGGCTGATTAATTTCAAACAGTATCACATTTTTTGAATCTTAAACATGTGTCACATTCTATGCTTCACATACTATAGGATTAAAAAAAAAGATTGAATTTCATGAAGTTTTGACAAAGTTAAGGTGGTTATACATACGAGTTTTTATATTTTTTTAAAGTTGTAATAAAAAATTCACAATTAATTATTTACTTGAAAAAAATTGCAAAAAAAAAATGCATCACATCGGGACATGAGTCCTCTACTTAAATATAAAATTTTATAAAAAAATATTATCATTTTATTGTGGTAAGGGTGGTCAGACAGACACCTACTTCTTATTCTTTCCTTGAAATTTAACTACTACTACATTGAAATTTCAAATTTTCACCAAATAGATTTTCTTATTTTTTAAATAAACCTAGTAGTTTATAAACTACATTCAATTTTCTATAGATTCTATTCTTACATATTTTTGAAATAATATAGATAACTTATTGAAATTTTTACATCAAGTTGCCTAACTCTGATTTTTTTGAATTTTTTGCCACTTAAGGGCTTGTTTTTTCCATGATGATCCTACACATACCCCATTACTTCTTTCATGCAAAGACTTAATGAATTTTTTTGTGGTATCAGATGTGTTGGTGGACGATTGGAAGAATCAAATATTTTTGCTAAATTGCTTAGATCCTTGCTTGTTGCATACAAAATAAAAGCTACTACTATTGAGGAGCAACAAACTATAACAAATGTAACCAGGACATGTTGATTGGTAAGCTTACTGATTTTGAGTTGAGTAAATTTGGTGATGCTCTTCCTAAGACAAAACCTACATTCAAGGCTACTACCTCTGGAAAAGATAAACAAAGATATGATCTAGGTGAAAGTTCTTCTAGAAAGGTATTCAAGTATGAGGAGGAAATGTGAAAGATTGAAGAAGAAGAGAGAGAACTGGATGAGCTTGAAGCACTTGCTTTCAAAAGAGAAGCCAGAGGAGAAGGTAAGTATAAAGGGAAATTTCCTATTAAATGTTTTCCTACAATAAGGTAGGTCATTTTGCATCAAGGTGTTTGGACAAAGTCCCCAAGTCAAAACCTAACAAACCTAGATTTCAAAGAAAATGCTATTATGTTGTTGATGAAGGTGTGACAGATGATGAATTTTTAATAAAAGGAATATAAGTGAGGATGAATGGGTACTTATTGCTATCAAGGAAAATGATTCAAACCCTATTGCATCTTCTATTTGTACAAATGTGGAGAAATCCCTAGTGGCCAAAATTGAAGAAAAATATGAATGGGTGATTGACAATGGATGCTCACATCACATGACAGGTGATAAAAGTAAGTTTGTGAGCTTGGAAAAGTATGATGGTGGTGTTGTAAGATTTGGTGATGACAGAGCAAGTGTAATTTGTGGCAGAGGATGCATTTCTCTTGATGGTAAGCATAATACTAATGATTTCCTATATGTGGAAGGTTTGATGCATAATCTCTTAAGTGTTGGACATATGGTTGATAAGGGTTACAATCTTTAATTCAAGGATGGAAAGTGTAGAATATCGAGAAGTTCCAGAAATGTGATTGCATCAAGTAGAAAAACAAAAGGTAATATCTTTCACCTAAATGATGCTAGTAAAATTTGTCTGATTGCTCAAGTTGATGAAAGTTGGTTGTAGCATAGGAGAATGTGTCATCTAAACTCTGACAATATTATCAAGATAAGTTCTACTCCGGCTATGAGAGATCTTCCTAAGTTGATGAAACCTACTAGTGCTATATGTAAGGAATGTCAGTTAGGGAAGCAAACTAGAATTTCATTTTGGAGCAAACAACATTGTTCAAATGAATTGTTGGAGTTTGTGCATACTGACTTGTGTGGTCCTTCTAGAGTCAGACATTTACAATGATACGGGTATTTCATGTTACTTATTGATGATTATTCTAGAATTATGTGGGTTACTTTCATAAAGGAAAAATATGAAGCTCTCGAGAAGCTCAATATATTTAAGGCTATGGTTGAGACAAAGACAGGTCTAAAGATTAAATGTATGAGATCAAATAAAGGTGGTGAATTCACTTTCAATGAGTTTAATTCTTTTTGTGAAGATCATGGAATAAAGAGACAATTATATGTGTTGTGGACCCCTCAACAAAATGTAGTTGTGGAAAGGAAGAATAGGACAATTGAAGAAGTTTCTAGAACTATGATGTTCGAAGGAAATGTTCCTCATTTCTACTGGAAAGAATTTGTTAGTACTATTGTTTACACTCTCAACCAGGTACAAATCAAAGGTGATATTGGTAAGACCTCTTATGAGCTACGGTATTGTCATAAGCCTACTATTAGATATTTCAAAATATTTGGGAGTAAATCCTATATCAAAAGAGAGGAAGATATAGGAATGATGCTAGGAGTGATGAAGGAATCTTTCTTGGCTACTCTACTAAAAGCAAGGCCTACCAGTGCTACAATAAGAGATTGAGGAAAATGGTTGAAAGTGCAAATGCTAAGATTGATGAAGACAAAACTAGACCATCCAGAACTTGTGGATATGATTTAGATTATTAGAATGATGGTTCAGATAAAGGAAAGAAAGTTTAGACTTTAAATCAAGTTTAGATCATTCCGGTGAATCAAGAAAATCAAGAGGAAGGAACTAGTGAAAGTGCAGAAGAGAGATGACAAGAGTCTGAATTTCAAGAACATCCTAAGACTCCAAGGTATGTAAGGCTAAATCATTTAGAAGATCATATTATAGGTGATAAGAACAAAGGTGTCCAGACCATGAGAAGAATTATAGAAGAATACTATTTGATTTCAAAGATTGAGCCTAATAGTGTGAATGAAGCATGCAAAGATGAACATTGGGTTAAAAGAATGAAATAAGAACTACATCAAATTGAGAAGAATGATACATGGATTCTTGTTCCTAGACCTAAGGACAAAAATGTAATTGGAACTAAATGGGTCTTTAGAAACAAACTAAATGAGAAAAGAGAAGTAGTTAGAAAAAAGCAAGACTGGTGTGTAAAGGATATTCTCAAATGGAAGGAATTGAATTTGAAGAAACTTTTGCTCCTATTGCTAGGATTGAAGTTATGGGACTATTTCTTGCTTATGCTGCTTACAAAAACTACAAGGTTTATCAAATGTATGTCAAGTCAACATTTCTAAATGGTGAATTGGAAGAAGAAGTGTATATTGAGCAACCTGATGGATTTCAATTGACTGATTAGGGAGATATGGTTTGTTGGTTGAAGAAAGCATTGTATGGACTTAAGCAATCCCTAAGAGCATGGTACACTAGATTAGACAAGTATTTGTTGAAGCTTGGATTTAACAAAGGTACTGTTGATAGTAATTTGTATTTCAATAATGATCATGATAAAGATTTGATTGTGGAAGTCTTTGTTGATGATATCATTTTTGGAGGAGATGATAGTTTGTGCATGAAGTTTGTTGATGAGATGTAGAGTGAATTTGAGATGTCTATGATTGGAGAGATGAATTTTTTTTGTATTACAAATTCATCAATTAGATAAAGGGATCTTTATATCTCAGTCCAAGTATGTGAAATAATTGTTAAAGAATTTTGGTATGGAAGATTCAAAGCAAGTTGGTGCACCCATGGTGATTAGATGTAAGTTGACACAAGATGATGATTCTCTAAAAGAAAACTAGACTAGATACAGATCAATTATTGGTGAATTACTCTATTTGGCACAAAATAGACCTGACATCATGAATGTCATATGTATTGTTGCAATATTTCAAGCTGATCCTAAGGAATTTCATGTGACAACTGTGAAGAGGATTTTCAAATACTTGAGGGGGATAGTTTATTTTGGCCTATGGTATCCTAAAGATGATGACCTTAGTTTAAGTGCCTTTATTGATGTTGATTGGGCATGAGATGTGAATGAAATGAGAGTACAAGTGGTGTGCATTTTTCTTGGAAAAGAGGTCGATTTCATGGTTAAGTAAGAAGTAGAATTCCATTTCTTTATCTACTGCAAAGGCATAATACATTGTTGTTGCTAACAATTGTACTCAAGTATTGTGGATAAAGCAGATCAACATGAAAGATATCAAAGTTGTGTATGATGAACCTATTTCTATATTCTGTGATAATTCAAGTGCAATTAAAATTTATAGGAATCTGGTGTTTCATTCAAATACCAAGAATATATCTATCAAATTTCACTTTTCAAGAGAGAAGGTGAGTGAAAAGGAAGTGAGATTGGAGTATGTGCCTACTAAGGAATAAATTGCAGATATCTTTACCAAGCTTCTGCCTAAGGATACTTTCGAGTATCTCAGAGGGAAGCTATGGGTGATTACCCCTCCTAATCAGAACTAAGATGCATTAACTTGCATCAATTAGTGCATTTCATAGTCATCTCGATCTAGATTGATGTTGTGGTGGATGCTACTCAAGAGTAGTAGTCAGATGTTCAAATATGAAGTTCAGAGCTTGTGTGTATGTTTGTCATTGATTTCAAGGGGGGAGAAGAGTAATGTGAAAAACTTTATGGGGAGAAGATTCATGTGAAAGAGTTGAGGAGAAAAGAGTTAGAATCTAAGGGGGAGAAAGTGATAAGAGGTAGTTGTGTTGATGGTTTTTTTCACATCATGTGTTGCCATCAATGCCACAGGGAGAGATTGTTGGATTTTTTGGTTGGATTACTAATATGTGGTTGTCATTTATGTCAACACTATTGGAATTAATGTACTTAAGGATGTATATGTCAAGAATATTGAGAAAATTGTAATAAAATAAGTTGCATGTTGTCAGGGGTGAAGTGAAGTTCAATCTGTTGGTGAGCTCAGTAAATTGATGATAAGAGGTTGTGGATTAAAGGGTTTTTTTTTAGTATATCTAGTTTATCCATATCAAGTTTCAGAGATCCATATGAAGATTTGATCGGGTTATGAGCAGTTGTTTTCTGACAGTATTTTTGTTGCTTCAGTTGGTGTTCCTGAATGAAGATAATGTTATTCTATTAAGATCGATTATTTTCGATGCTTCTCTAGTGGTTCTTGATGTTTTTGGATGTTTCTAGATCATTCTCTATCTATGTTGGACATCTTCATTGATCGTTGTGCTCACGATTGGTGATTTTCTCTTGTGTGTTCATGTTTTTCATGTTCATGGCCAACAAGGTGATTGTAGCATGTTTTCGATCTTCGAGGAATAATTTTTGAAGGTATTTCATGGTCAAGGATTTTATTTTGAGTCTTCACTATGTGGTGTCCAACTTTGGTTGATTCACATTTATTATTTTTTTGAAGCTAACATGTAGCGATGTAATCTCTTGTTGCGGATACATATAAGTGATTGTTTATTCCATTTGAATCATGCGAGTGTGTAAGATGTGTGAATAATGTTCTAATCATTTGAAGGAAGAATCAGAGTGTGAAGAAGTGTTCATGTGCTTAATCAGAATTGTAATTAGGCATTAGGGTGATCCCATAATAGTGGTTTACAATTTTTGGCCAAACTGGACACTGAAATTATTATTTTTAACTAAATCTTCACATTCGAGCACCTATAGCAACTAAACTGTGAGGAATTTGAAGATGCTGCAAACTAGAGTCTCATCAAATTTTTTCTGTAGATTCTAAAAACATTTTTTTCAAATTTTTTGGAATCAAATTGCACTTCTTTTTCCATCTCCCATGAAAAATAGATTTTTTTCGGAAAACAACATTTTTAAAAAGTGACGCACACCATATAATGCATAACTTTTTTCCCATGAAGGATAAAATTCTAATTCTTTCAAATTTAGATTTGTAACTCTGATATCTAGTGCTTCCACTTGGTTAGATAGTTTTTATTGAATATTTTTCCTTAATCAAGTTTCAAAGTCAAACAAATTACAATTTAGACACGACGGTATAAGCGTGTAACCTTTTTTGTATATGTCAAAATTTAATTTATTTTTTTTGTTGGATCAAGGACTTCAATATCTGGTGCACTCATATTTTTCATTTTTTTTTTTTTTGATAATCTTCTATTTTTCCATGTGAAGAACAAAGAAATTCATTTTCAATGAAAACCTATGTTTAATAAAACTTAAAAAATAAATACATAACAAAACCAAAACATATTAAAATTATATTCATTGGATAGCTTGTTCTAAGGAATACCATAATCATTTGAAATAAATTTTAAATGAATTCATTTGATCCCCCAAAATCTAAATCAAAAGTGGTTTTTTATTAGCATTTTGATAGGTGTAAAGGAGATGCATTTATAGGTATGGTTTAAAACTAGCGAGGTTCTATCCAACGGGGTTTGATCTAAGGTGATTTGATCAAACCATCTTCAATTGGAATCCTTAAAATAGAACTTTCTAAGGCTTAAATCATTATATTTTCTAAAAATATGTGATTCTAGCTAAAATTCATTCCTCTCAAGAATTGTAAACCACTATTATGACAGCACCCATTAGCAGATGCTATTTTCTCAATTCAAAATCATGTGGATGTACAATCCAAATGTTTCTGTAAGATTGTGTGTCTTCCTTTGGGTATTAAGCCTTGCATTTTAGGAGTGAGCTCTAGGTAGTGCGCCTGAATGCATATGCATTTCCCATTTTATTTTTTATGCTTTTAACAGGGTATAATCTTGTGGACTAACCTCCACCATTGATTTTCCCCTAATAGGGTTTCCACATAAAAAATCTTGGTTTTATGTGTGTTTCTGATTTGTTTCTGATTTATTCTTTCATGGTTATTAATTAGATCTAAGAATAAGGTTAATAAGTTTAATAAGTTTTGAATTTTTGTGACTACTGATTCACCCCCCCTCTCAGTTTTTTTCCCTTGTGTTTCCAATAGTAAAGTGTTGTATTACACTTTCACACTAATCTAGGGTTTTCTTTAATTAATTGGGTTTTTTTATGCCTTATTTGGCCTTATTTTTAATCCACAAGACTCATTTAATGCATCTTTCTGAGGATAACCCTGACACATATATAGTGACCAATCATAAATTACTTTTTTTGGGTTGTGTGTCCTAGATTTAGTGATCTGAGACTCATATGCCACCTTTGACATATAGGTCCCACCTAGGTTTTAGGGCCCTGATCTTGATTTCACATGAATCAAAGCATTTCTTAAAAAATATGTCCCATATCCTAGCCTAATGGGACTCATACACCTCTTCTAGTGTATGAGTTCCATGTGACTTAAAATTAAATTAAATTAAAATTCTTGGTAATATTTTTTTCTCGTAGATCTAATTTCGGCTTATAGTGTTATAATTTCAAGAAATTTGGCATAAACAAGTATAAATATAAGATTATTTCATTTATTTTTAACCTAACAAGTTGAATAGGCATCCTTATAGCAAAATTGGAGATCACAAGAGCATTCAAGAATCTTCAAGATGTGATTATTAAGTGTTTTGGAGCATTATTCAACTATCAAGCATCATGTTTTTTTTTGAGCTAACAATTGTGATGTAGGGTTACATTATTCAAGTAATCATTCAATTCAAGATCCATCTCATTCAAGAAAGATTCAAGATCCACATCCATTGGAGCCACTTCATACATGTTTGTAACCTTTATTACTAGGGTTTGGTGAGTTGCAACATTAAATTTTGTTCATTCATCATTCCTCCTTTACATTTGATTTTATTACAAGGTTTGATTACCAAAATGGGGTTTGACCAAGGAAAACCCCTTTCTACTAACAAAACAACATTTTCCCCTCTTTTTAGTGCGTGATTTACATATCTAGGTTGAATACATATTTAAGAGTAAGATTGGAAAGAATTTTTCAAAGTTGCAAAGTTTTCCAAGTTGTCACCTTGTTTACAAGATCATTAAAATGCATCTATAGAGCATAATTTTTCATTTTAAATCTAAAAAATCAAGTTGAGAAGACAAAGCAAAGATTGAAGAGAAAATTTAGATCCTGATTCTCTGAAAAAACCAAGCAAGACTAATAAACCACTTTTGGTGTATAAGTCCCACTATAGTCAAATTTCTATATTCTAGGTGTTTCAGACTTGTCTTTTCCAAATTTCTATTCCTGCCCAAAAACCCTAATCTGGGACTAAATCACCCAAAATGGCATATGAGTCCCAATAGACATTAAATTTAGCATTTCAAGTCCTCAATCAAGTTGCTACATGTTTCTAGGTTCCCCTCTATAATTTTCCAACTTTCTATTATGTTTTGCATTCATTTCTAGGTCATTTAGTGAAGATTTGCACATCATTAGGTTTTGCATGTTACTAGTCTTTCAAAGCCCTAGATTGGTGGTGAACACCTCTTTAGTATCTAATTAGACCCTAGGAGACCCTATTGCAGATCTCTCCCCCTCATTTTATCCTTGGATTAAGATCTCTATGGTATCCTTGAATGATAGAAGAAAACTTGTTGTTCTATGTCCTAAACCATCGAGTGACTATTTTCCACCTTTAAATTAGAGATTAACTGGCCACTTAAATTCAAATCCAAGCCTAATTTATTACTTTTTTTAAACACTTAATTTGACAAGGTTTGAGTCCTAGGATAGTGGCTTGGGAACCATTCACCACCTAGTGAATGGGTGCTTCCTAGGTCCTAGGACCCCATTTTTACATATTATTTCATGTCCCCAAAACTTGTCCTAGTTGATTGTGCTACGACCCATTCACCCTATGGAAAATGGGTTCTCCTTAACTTAGGACATCCCTTTTTGAACATATTCTTTGCAGGATTTTAATGATTTTGAATCCTAGATCTAATTTCAACTTGTGTTATTTGAATTTTGAGATTAAACCTTAAGTATAAATATAAGGTTATTTCACATAATTTCATCTAATATTTTCAAGAGAGCATTATATAGAATTCAAAAGCATTTCTAAGGCATTCAAGAGTAGATTTATCAAGGTTTTATTGCAGCAACCAAAGGTTATATCATCATGTTAAAGGAATAGTACATCATGCATGTAGTTGAGATAATGTGTTGATGTAGCATTCAAGATCCAATTCAAGCATTATTTCACATCCAAATTCAAGATCAAGATCTACATTCTTTATGGCAACTTCATGCTAGATTGTTGATTTACATTCCAAGATTTCATCCAAGGTATCATTGTTTCATGTTTCATGTTTCATTGTTTCATCACAATATTTAATTACCTAAATAGGGTTTGACCAAGGAAAACCCCTATTCTCTAACAATCAACTCTTTTTCGTCTCTTTCATGTGTGATTGTAGTTTTTTAGGTTGAAGATCAAGGTGAGAACAATATTGAAACAAAATTTCTAAAGTTGTCAACATTGCAAAGTTGTAAAAATTGTCACATTTCTTGCAAGATCACAAAAACAAAGCTACAAAATTTATTTCCTACTTTCAGGAGCTAAACAACTGGGAGCTAAGAGTGCAGACATTGAAGAATAGAACCCAAAAATCACTTTTCTAGAACCCTAGCAAGGACCCATTCACCACTGGGCGAATGAGTCCTTAATGACCCTTGAAACAACACTTTTTTAGTAAGGTACACATTGTTTCAGCATCTAAAAACCTTCCTTATTGTTGTTATAATAGTTATTATTTATTTCTGGTTGTTATTTAGGCATTTTTCCTCTCATAATTGACTAAATCATCATAAGAAAAATTAGGTTCATGCCCTTTTTGGTGAACCTCTTTTTGTATGTTCACATACTTACACAAGACTCTTTAGATTGTGAGATTTCATGCTCTCTTTTATAGGAGAGTGTAAAATCTAACAAATTTGAATCATTAGTGTTTTGTGTGATGAAGTTAATATTAAGCAAGGATTTATTGACTTCTTTCATTTCTTTCAAAGGAAAATAACCAAGACCACTAGTCTCTATTAGTTCAGGATGCAATAATGTTGAAGTTGGTTGAGAAGAATCTTTAGTAAGAGTGTTGATATTGAGTGAAGAATTTTTTTCTTTTGAGGGCAATAACCAAGACTATTAGTTGTTTCTTGTGTGTGAGGCTCTATAGGAATGTGAATACCTTGTTCTCTAGCACCACATCATTTTCCACTATACCCAAGTTATTTCAAAGTTCATAACCTCTTCTATAAATATTTTTCATTTCTTTTAGATTTAGTTGTTGTTCATAATCAACTTCACCAAAGTTTGTTGTGTATGTTGTGTTTTCTACTAAATTAGTTAAAGTGGATTCTTTCAAAGATTATATTAATTTTTTTGTTGACATAACCACTTTTTCTTTTCCCTTTTCAAACTCGTTTGTTATGATCTTATATTCTCCCATAAATGTAGGTGTGAAATCTAAGGAACCCCAATCATCTTCCAATAGCTTTGTAACTTCCTCAATATGCTTTTCTTTTTCTTTCTCTTACAAAAGTTCCACTTGTATAGTTGATGTCAATGTTTTCAAAGGATTTTCCTTATTTTTCTCAATGTTCAAACAACTTTTTGGTTCAGGGTCAGCCTTGATTGTATACACTTTGTTATTATAGACATACTTCATTTTACTATGAAGGGTAGAAGGCACCACATTCATTGCATGAATACAGGGTCTTCCTAAAAGAAGATTATATGAAATATCATGAGGCATAACACAGATAGGGGTTTTCAATGTGGCATTTCCAACTATAATAGGTAATGTGATCACACCAAGTGGTTGTTTTCCTACATTGTCAAATCCTTGAATCAATAAGGAATCAGGTTCAATTCTTGATTTATCCACACCAAGATTATCTAGAAGGGTTACACTACACACATTAAGGGCTTAGCCATTGTTGATAAGGTTTCACTTTATCCCTGTCCTATTGAATATAGCTATTATCAAGAAAGCTTCATTTTTCTTTTGCACTTTTGGAGAAGGTAACTCGTCTTGATGGAAAGTAATGTCTAAGTTAACTAGAGTTATAGCTTGAATTTGGGCTGCCACATCATTTGGTTGCAAACTATGAGGGGCATGAACTTGTTGTAAAACACATTGAGGAATGTTATGATAACTAGGTGAGGCTTGAATAAGGTCCCATAAGGATATCTTAGCAAGAGTACTTTTTAGTTATTCCACAAGATCAATACTCCTTTCATTATGTGAGGGAAAATGAGGATCACTAGGCAAGATAGGTTGAGGAAATGGGAGGGATTTTGGAGTTGTTTATCTTGGTTGTGGATTGTTCCTAGTATTATATGTATGAAAAATGGTATTATAACTCAACTGTTGTGACATATTATTCTTAGGTGGTTTGAGGATGAGGACGGGTTTGTTTTGAGTTTGTGGTTGGTTTAAGGGTGGGTAAAGGATAATTTTAGACTTAGGAGAGTACTTCAAGGGATATCTAATGTGCATAACCTCATAATATTTATCCTTATTTTCATGATCTCTTAGTGAAGAGGATTCTAATGTCACTTCATCATCTTCATCTAAGGAAACCATATCACTATTTTGAATGTTGTCATTTTCATGCACCATGATTTCTTCCCTAGTAGGAGAGTCTTCAGGAGAGAAAAAAACTAGATGTTCATGGAATTCAAAGGTTGGTTCCTCTGAAATAACTTCATCAAAAGTAGGGGAGTCATCTATGGTTGAATTATCTTTCGTATCAATGATGGTATCCTCTTATCAATGATGTTCTCCTTAGTAGGGGAAGAGAAACAAATAGGATCTTCTCATGACACTCATTTATTAGATATTCTAACACCAAAATATCTTTGTCACAAATAGGAGAGATATTAGGAGAAGACTAAATTTGATTGTTATGATTATCCATTGTATTCTTTTTCACTAAGTCATTCTCATAGGGGGGGGAGATGAAATTTTTTCTTAGAATGCTTAGAAAGATAAGACACTAACATTGTTTGACTAAAAATAAAAAGTAATTCTAACCATCTTATGCAATGCTTCAAGAATGTAAACAATACATATCCAAAGATGAAGTGTACTCTTATACAATTTATGTAAAGCTTTAAGAATGCAAACAATGTGTATCCAAAAATTAAAATAACTTTTATCAAATTGATGCAAAGCTTCATGAATGTAAACATTGTGTATTCAAAAGTGAAAAGTACTTTTATCCATATTATGCAAAGTTTTAGAAATGTAAAAAATTTCAAATCTAATGATTTTTGCTACTAAAATTATTTTGGAATGATTAAAAAATGATCACACTAAATCGATGATTTTTACCTAGATGCATAAAACATAAGTTCCTAAAACTTTCCATACTGATACTATAGTTTACCAACAAGCCTAAGAATTATAGAAAATCACTAGAAAGTTTAGAAAAGTTGGTTTGTGTAGGCTCGAAGGACTCATTCACCTGGATGGGCATACAGGTCCCACTTAGGGTTTTTGATATGTTCAAATAGTCAAAAGCAAAGAGCATAGAATACCCATAAATATAGAAAAAAGACCTATATAGGGACTAAATCGACTAGGTGGGTGAATGAGTCCTAAATTAGGGTTTCAAAGCTTGAATTAGCAAATTCTGAGTTGATTTTAATGTTTCTAGGTTGCATATCCAATTGATTGTTTTCAATTATAGATTTCCAATGAAATTGAATGATGCAAAATGCAAAAATTCAACCTATATGCACTTTTCACTAACACAAGATTTAGAAGCCCTAAATGCAAATCAACTAATGCAAATATAATGAAAAGTTAATGAAATCTAGATGTAGGACTTATAATGTTCTCTAAATTAGAAATTCAAGGGTCCAAAGGTCATGTTCACCAAAATAATTAAACAAAAATAGGCCACCTTTTCAGAGATGGAATTGGACCTATTTCACACTTAAATCATTAGGAAACCTAGATCCCTCAACCAAGTAACTTGATTGAGGGATGGACTAGGGGTTTCCTTGTGTGATTAAATGGGGGTTCACCATTAAATGAAGCTTCAAAGGATAAATGTAAACACTTATGCATAAAACCCTAGAAACTTGAAAATATGAAATCAAATTAACAAATAGAATGAAATAGAAAAGTACCTAGAGGAGAGGAGAGGCCAAGAAAAGGTCTATAGACTCTAGAAACTATTGTTTCAAATTTCACTAAGACTGATACAGCAAATTGGGTGATTTAGTCCTACTCTAGTGTTTTCAAGGAAAGATCTGGGATTTTCTTAGAGTTGATTAGGATCTACCAAATAGTGATAAAAAACTGTAACATGACTAATATGCCAAGTTAGGTGTACATGAGTCCCACTGTATGGTTTTCTAAGTATCTTTATGAGTCATGTGTACCCATATTTGACATTGTTGAATGATTTTGAAAGGTTATATCACAGACTAAACTACCAA
The DNA here is from genome assembly GCA_007258455.2 of Sequoia sempervirens. Classification (NCBI taxonomy): domain Eukaryota; kingdom Viridiplantae; phylum Streptophyta; class Pinopsida; order Cupressales; family Cupressaceae; genus Sequoia; species Sequoia sempervirens. The sequence goes on from VDFB02338372.1 coordinate 11,328,314, forward strand.
GTTGGGCGAATGAGTCTTGTTCACATAAATCTATAAAACACACATCACAAGAGAGAAAAATGTTGTTTTGTTAGTGGAATGGGGGTCTTCCTTAGTCAGAACCCATTTGAGTAATTAAACTTTGAAATAAATTTAAATAAAATGAGGGAATGATGAATGAACAAATGAATGTAACAACTCACCAAACCTTGTTGAATTCTTGGAGTGTATCTAATCTACAACTTGTATGAATTGGCTTCAATGGATGTAGATCTTGATCATGCAACTTTGAATTCTTGAACTTGGATCACAAATTCTACATTAGCATGAAGACCTTGGCATGATTCTTGACTCTTAAATTGAGGCTCCAAAATGCTTGATAATCAGCTCTTGAATGCTTGAAAATCTCTCTTGAAATCTCTAGGTTTGGGTGAAACTCTCTTTATTTAAGATTCTTAGTGAAATGATGATTTGAAACCCTAGTTATATATAGGCATTCCATCTAATTTACCATTTACCAAATAATCACATTCACAAATTTTGAATTGAAAGTTACCTTGATTTCTTGCTTAAAACCATAAAAAGGCCCCAAATGGGACTCATATACCCAAGGTGGCATATGGGTCCCACCTAGGGGGACTCATATTCCCAAGGTGGTGTATGAGTCCCATCCTATATTTTTTGGGGTGAGAGAATATGGAGGTGTTAGAATATTGAATGCATTTACTAAATTTGTCAGGATTTTAGTTGAAGGAAGCCTTGGGATACCTAATAAATGGTATTAAGGGCCTATTAATGATTATTTGAAGGTAATGAATACAAGAGATCCCAAAACTTAGTGTGAAGATGTAAATAAATACACTTTACAACACTAAATTAAGACAAAATTAGGTCCATTTAGTTTAAAAGGGCCCTAAACATAATGGAAATGTGTAAAACACATTACAACACTAAATCAAGGAAACATTAGGCTCAGTTTAATATTAATTATTCCCAAATTAAATAAGAAAAAGGGATAATTTTTTTGTTACTAAAATTATCTTTTGCTTAGGTCCATTTCTACAATGAATTAAATCTATTAACGTCACTTGAGGACTATTTTTTGCTTGAAAATGTTGGAGAGATGCACTAACAAGTTGTGTGAATGAGGTAATTGAGTTGTTTGGTAATGAGAAAAACAATTCCAAGGTAATGTATTTCAATGACGTAGGAAAGAGTTTCGCTAAGAGCACACCATCAAAAATGAAGTCACTACATAATAGGGTAAAAGTTGATAGATGACTGTTACAATCTCTATTATAGTTGTATTTTTAAATCAGGGTATTTCAATATTTTGTAGGATAGGTTTTTTGAGGGTAGAAAATGATCTTGGGTTACTTGTAAGATATTATGGAGGTTTACCAACATTTTAATTTTGGTTTAAGGTTAAAATTTTATGTTGAAGTGATGTCATATTTTACAAAATTTGATTTATTACTAGATCATTAGGTCACATGTTTTGAAATTTTGGTGAGTATGGTGAACTAGTATGAATGACTTGTGGGTTATTGTTTTACATGTTTATGAGAGGTTATGGTGATGTTATGATTGGAGTGAAAAAAATATAAGGATTTATACTAGGAATCCCTAATCTTAGACTTATGCCATTGCTATATTGTGTTGTTAATGCTATAGTTGGAGGTGTAAAGTTGGGAATAGAAGGCATGGTTGTGGGAGAGGGAACTTTTTTTCCTACTTGGTTTTGAGAATTGGTGAATGCTTGACCAGAACTAGCTATTGTAGGTATGTTGGCATCTACTATGTGAGCTAGGGTACATAAAACCTCTATTCTTTGGGATTCATTTATTAACTTCTAAAGTTTGTCCATAATAGGAACTATCTCCCCATCTAAAGGATCAATACTTATAAAATATTGAAGATATTCCAAATCCTCATCCAATTTTTTTAATTTTATTTAGGAACAGGGGTAATAGTGATATCAAAGTCCACACGAAGTTTGGATTGTGATGAATTCAATGGTAATGTAGGATTAGGGAGGGGATCTAAAATGGATTGTGTAATGGTAATAGCTTTTGTGAAAGAGTTATAGGACTCAAACTCCACAATTGTTATTATTGCAATGCGGGAGGCCATAAGTTGAAAACTACGTCTCATAGGGGTATTAATGGTAGGATACTAGGTCGTGAAGCTCATATGAGATTCAAGATAATAAAGTAGTATTCCTATGAAAGGAAAGTATAGTACATTCATAGAAAAGGAAATAGTATGCAAAAATAGAAGGAAGAGCTACACAAAAAACATATAAATAGAACTATAACACATTTTTTAAGGAAAAATAACTAGAAAATGACATCAGACATCCCAGAATAGTAGGTTATTTTTATTAATTTCAAAATTTGGATGTTTCCAATAGTGTATGAGTGTTATATTCCATAGCTATTTGTATCAGATAGTTTGCAGGTTTTTAGAAATGCATAAAATTATAATTTTTTTATGTAACACAATAGTGCATACAAGATTTAAAAAATAAAAACATTAATGCAATTCAAAAAGTAATTTTCATATTGCATAGTACAATAATTTATTGATCCTAAGTTGAAAAATCTGAAAATGTAAAGCTTTTCTATCTTCTTTCCACAATAACAATGTAATTGTTCACTTTTTTACTATATGCATATGACTAGATGGTCACTTAAACACTTTTAGATTTGTGTTTAGATTTTAAGATGACCTAATACAGATTTATCAATGCAATTATGAAGTAGATCTACTTTGAAATTATAGAAATTAACCCTTGATGTCTTTCATAGGAAAAATGCAATGCAATTTTTGAATTTTTGAATTCTCTGTACAAAAATTATGTATGCATAATTGATGAATTCACACACCATAATAATATATTTTGATTTGAAATATGTTTTAAATTTAAAATATTTAAAGTGTAAAAAATTTCAAATTCACTAAAATGTTTGATTGCAAAAGGGATCTAGGTCTTAAATCAAACTTCTTCTGATTAGGGACATTAGGGATTAAAAGTGATCTCAATATCCACTTGGCTTTAAACCACAATGGAAGAGATGAAATGGTTGATCAAGTTTTTAATCCCTTTTGTGTATGTGTGTGAAGAGGATTGATGTAATTAATTAGATTTTAATTGATTGAATTATATGATGCAATATTGTTCCTAGGTTATGAATGAAAATGCAACAAATTGAGGTGATTTATAAGAAACCCAAAACAAAAATATAGAAATAGATTCCAAAAATATAGAGGGAAGACATGAAAGGACCTGGCATATAAATTTGAAGCTATAATGCTTTTTTAGGGGAATGGGGTGCCCTAGACTAGCTTTCTTCTATTCAAGATCTGATTTCATGATAGCTTGTTTCTCCAAATCTTCAAGTTCTTTTCTCTTGGGGCCACTGTCTGAATTTCATTTATTATAGATAAAATCCACTTTCCTTGACTTGACAACTAGTAGGGCTTGGATAAATGAATGATAAATTAGTCTTCAATATTCCTCCAATTTTCTTCAAATCTAAGAACCTACAAACATGAAAGAGGGGAAGGATTTCCTAAGTCAAACTTAGTTTGGGTACTTCTACCTCCACAATGGCTATGATGATGTATAAAGAAAGCTTACCCTTGGTTGAAAAAATGATAAATAAAAAATACATTCATTAACTAAGGCTTAACTAATGCTTCAACACACCACTTAAATCTGCATTCCTTGATGGATTGAAGTCATGTACTCATCACCTTCAAGGAGAAATTTTTGCTTGATTTGAAGTCCTGAAAGTGTTAATACTCACAAAATAAAGGGATATAAATAATGAACAAAAATACATATAAAAATGAAATTTGATTGACATGATGCTTTACTGAAATAAATGCTACAATAATCTTGATAATTCTACTCTTGAATTCTCTTGACTACTTAATAATAATATCAATTATTTCCTTAATCATGCTAGAATTAAAATGATGAAAATGACTAGTATTTAAATTCACTTCTTCTAATTTACCAAAAATTAAATGCCGGTACCCGATAAATGAAATTGAAAATCCAAATAATAAAATACCAACATTGACATATTCAAATAGGTACCAAAAAAGGATAGAAAAGGATGTGGGTCACCCTAGTCTAGACCCATCCTTTTTGAGACCTTAAACATCAGGGGAAAATATTAAATTCTTATTTTCATTTCCAATGTTTGATTTTCTAAAGATATTCAGAAAACAAGAAACTCAATGCATAATTAGGTCCAAGCACATAGGGGAGCTAAGCCTAGTGTGATATTATCAAGCATGATAATTTTTTATGCTACGACTTGTAATTAATGTAGAAGATTGGACTTTAAAATTTTCATAGAGCAAAAAAATTGATTATATTTTAGGAAGATTTACAACAGTATTAAAAAAAAAATTCTTAGAAATATTTTAACTGCTTGCCTACTTATTTCCATGGTAGATGACTATCTTTTTTAGATAGGAGGACCCACACTCATGGTTTTCTTTAGGTATGTTTTTTAATGCATTTTTGTTCTTTTAATTTAAATAATTTTTTAATTCTAATCTTTATACTTTGTTCCAAATTAGATGTTCCATTTTTAATTTTCTTTTTGGATTCATAATTGTGAGGATTAAAATTGATGGTGTAGGATTTACCATTAGTATAAATTATTTAGACTTGAGAAAAGAAATTCCTCCCTCTACATTGTTCCTCTTATGATTTGTGGAGGGAATGGGTGTTTAGAGGTTTGACCGATATTGATTGGAGGGGTATTTACCTCCCAAAATTGCTGGAAGATTATTTCACATAAGAGGAAAAATAGGACATATAATAATACACCCTAGCATGCTTATGGGTGGTCCTACTCCTAATTCCTTGTTAATCCATGCTATTCAACATGAATTGGGTTCTTTTGAGTATGTTTATCATTTGGATACTTGTTTGTGGAGTTAAGGAAAATCTTTCTTAAGCACTAAATACTCAAGTAAGAATCCTTAGATAACTCCAATTATATTGTTAGGGTAACATCATTCCCTATAATTGAACTTAGTTCATAATCGAACTAAGCACTATTAGTGAAGAACAATGTTCTATGAATTATAAAATAGAAGGGTTCCCATTAGTACATTTATATCATCTGAAGAGTTTCCTTTGAACAAACAAGCTCATTGAAAATGCAACGAGATTTCCAAATGGATATGATAGAAAATAGTTTTCATGAATATAGTGGAATTTCATACTTGATGTTTTGGTATACATAATGAAATAGGTGCACTATTTATAGTGTCTTCCAACTTATGTGTGAATAATAAAATTTTGAGGGTATTTCCCTATAATTTTTTTAAAATTAAGTTTTCCTTTTCACTTCCTATTTATATCTAATGGCAATAAATTGTTTATTGATAGTATCAAAAATTCAAGAAAAAACTAGATACATCTTTCTTCTGAAGCATCCAACTACTGAACATGCATCAAAAATCAATCCTAACCTCTTAGAGGATTCCATGCAATGAATTTTCCAATGTGTCACCATATTTCTTGAAATATCTAGAAAAAAAATATGTGAATAAAAAACAAAAATAATTTTCATTCTATAGGACAAGTACCCAATGTGGCCACAAATAGATGATAGCACATTCAAACATGTTAAATTATTTAGTATTTGGGGATTCCCTTTACTGTGTATTGTCAGCTGCAATCAATAAAGGTGAGTATAGAAGAGACTTTAAATAAAGTTACAAAAATAGTACCATTAAGATCTATTATTATCTAAGATAGGTACTACAATAGATCAAATACCTACATAAGTTGCAGATTGATCTTAGGAGCTATTCCTTTGGAGTCACACGGTAGTAAAATTTTCTTCTTCATGAATATAGAAAGGAATGTAATCTTTCACAGTGATAAATTTGAGTAACTCATGTTATACCAAATGGTATCCTTAACACACCAGAATACTGAGAGGGGGTGAATTAGTATTATATGAGATCTCAACCCCTCCAAAATAAACATATACTTTAAACTCTATGGCATAAGCAAGATAATTAAAGAAGAAGACAATTCCCAACATAACACAACATTAGATATATGTGGAAAACCACACAGGTGAAAAACTATGGTGATAAAAGCTACTAGGAGATATTGTCCTAATCTGATATCATAAGATGAACAACATTTATAAATTTGTTTTAGGGATACAACCCAAGGAAGATACAAATCCTTGATATGAGAACACACTAAAGAATGATTACAAATATTTACATTGTCTACAATTGACAATTAATCTCAGTCTATTTTTATGATAGCAATTTTTTTATCACTTCTTCAAATGTCTTCTTAGTTGCCTACTAGCTTGCTACTTTTTTAAAAAAAAAAAGTTTTTCCTTTGACTCACTACCTCCAAAAAAATTAAGAAAACTTCTTCACTTTCCTTTTGTCACAAATATATGATCTAATTATGATAATTTCATTTTGATCATAATGTATCACACCACACATTTCCCTAGATCAACTAGGTTTACAATATAGACAATATATTATTAAACCAAAGAAAATAAGGTGTCCACCTTTTGGGAGATAGAGCTTAGGAACCTATTTCACTCTTTATTTCATTAGGAAACCAAGATTCCTCAACCAAGTGACTCAATTGAGGGATGGACTAGGGGGTTTCCTTGTGTGATTAAATGGGGGTTCACCATTAAATGAATCTTCAAAGGAAAAATGAAAATAAACCCTAGAAACTTGAGAACATGAAAAAAATTTAACAACCTAGAATCAAACAGAAAGGTACCTAGCAGAATGATGGAGTCAAAGTAAGTTTTGTAATATTGAAATTCTAAGTTTTGAAGTGCACTGGGAATGATACACCATGTAGTGCCCCTCCAGTTCGGTCGTCTTTGGTCTCCGAGTAAGTTGTTTTCTAGTGTACTTAGTGGTTTTGTTTAAAATGATTAATTAAAATTAAGAATTATCTTGCGATGCATAAATTTGAGTACCATTAGAAAATAAACTAAGAGTGAGACCACTCCTCCTCACCATGTCCACATAAGATGATTGATTATGAGAACATAGTTAGTCGCTTATCGAGGCCCCTTTAAAAGTAACATGGGTTATTAAATAGAAGTCCCACTCATGAGTAAAGAGGAAGATAAAATAAAATAGCAAGCATGAATAATTGTTTTAGTAAATAGTTAAAAAGTTGAAAGTGATTTAAAAATGTATTTAAGTAATTTAGCTATTTTAATAAGGTAAGATTGTTTATTATATAGATATGATGTATATAAGACATTTAAATAAATAATATTTTATGTATTATATTGATATAGTGGTAAATGTTCCATTAAATAACTTAAGTGGTCTAAATTAATGAGTAATAATAGATTTAATATTAAATAATCTCACTTCGTAATTAAGATAATCGGACCCAAATTTAATAATTAAGTGGAAATAAATAATTAAATGACTATGTTGATAGGCATCATCAATATTAGTGTTGAAGATACATTAAATGTTATAATAGTGACTCATTAAGAGAAATCATTCTTGCATTTTAAAATAAAATAAATAAATAAGAAATAAAATAGTTCCCAAATCCTCAAGAGGGAATTTAATATAATTTTTGTAACAACCTCAAAGGACTAAGATTAATATATATATATATATATATATATATACATTTGTGCTATAAGTGCTAATAATTGTCTCTTGGTTGAGTCAAATGAATACTCAAATTAATGGCAATATAAAAGAAGTCAAGTACAATATATATTTATTTTATTACCTCTAAGAGACATAGGGAAGGGTTTGAATATTTGATCGCCTCATTTCTTGAAGCTTCTGCCAATCGTTCCACGTGCTCCGTTTTCTGCATGCATTGCTTCCTATAGGCGGCTGTGTCCACATGCCTCATGTTCGCGTAAGGAGGATACTGAAAAGGCTTCTGATTTTTTTTGGAAAACCCACCATTCTGGCAGGCATATCTTCGAGGCTTAATTTTGTGAAGGAAGAGGAGCCCGAGGGCTGCACCCAGAGGAGGACAGAGAGAGAGAAGAGGCTGGCACAGGAGGCAGGGACGCTGGAATGGTGATGCTGCCTCAAACTCTTCATATCTGGTATTGACCATTCACTTCTCCCGCTTGGCGGAATTTCAATCTGTTTAGAGTTTGTGATGGTGAAATTTTTAGGGTCAGCACTCCACTTTTCTCACCTGTAGTTTATGTCTGAAGCAATGTGGTCGTTGGTTTGTCTTTGTTTTGGATGAATTTGAGATAGTAACATGAGATAACTAATTTCAACTATAACGCCATACAGTTTAGCATCTATCTTTCCTAAATATTTGAATGGTTTTTGAATCAGCGATGAAAACTTCAGATTGGCGTTTGAAAACTGTCATATGTGAAAACAAACAAAAAAAATCAGATTCGATATAATATGAATTTGCTGAGTTTTCCCTGCTTTAGTTTTGTCAAATTCTTTTGTGATGCCCATGCAGTTCTTCTTGTGTGGCTGGCGCTGATCTTCCTAGGCCGATTTTTTTGCTGTCTTCTCATTGATTCGCCTTATACTCCTGAATCTCCTTCACTCACCATTGCCTTCAAAATTCTGTAGGTGTTGCCAGCGCTGTTGTGTCTTGTCATTTCTGGATTTTCAGATCATAAGGTTTCCTTGGAGATGCCTGATTCTCCTCCATTTACCCCGGCCTTGGGTTTTCTGTTTCACTGCCTCACCTTCATCATCATTGTCGTTACATGAGTGCAACATCAGTGCATACGTTGGAGCTAACCCCAGATGCATTTTCAGGCCCTTTATCCTTAACAACCACAGTGTCAAAAAGGAGCGATGATTAATTTTGTGTTTTGGGAGTTAACAGTCTGTAACTACAAATTTTGAAACCCAAGTTGTATAAAATAAATAAATAAAATAAAATCCATTCCTGCCTTCACAATTTTGCATAATCCCATTTGCCATGTTTCCAGTCATTATTTTAGGGAAATCTGCACTCGGCCAGATCACCTTTTTGTTGTGTTTTTTTATTCTTCTCTAAAACAGCTCTCACAGCTTGTCTATGCGTCCATATTTTCTATACCTTTCTGCCAGGAAATTCAAACCTTCTTTATCCTTATTAATTTGATGAATATGCATTCGCTGTTGCAAAACTCCCATTTTAGCATAGGCAGTGGGGGTGCTTTCTATTTTTATTAACTAGATATGGAGGCTTGGTTAGGTCAAACAACAATATTATTATCATCGGCGGTTATTCCATCACTAACTACTCTACGACCATAATTTGCATTTCTATTTTAAATCCTCCATCATCTGGGAGATCATACCTCGCAAAATATTCACAAGCTTCTTTTGCATTTATACCTACTGATAGTATGGTAAGTTCTATTTTTATTAATGTTGTCGTAACTTGGAAATTACATAATCATCTGGCTGAGTTTGGTATTTCGTTGCATTGTCATTCTTTGTTCTTTTATTCTTCTTTTAGCAAAATGCAATAGGATAAAGGTAAATTATTTTTATCTAACTCAAGAGACTTTATTAGGGATTCTGTGAAGATTTACCGGGTTAGTTAATATTACTTGGTTAATGTTGATCTCGCCAATTTTTGTCCTCATCACAACGTGCAATATTTATATGTATTTTAAATTCATTTATATCAATGTAAATTCCCCTGTTAGGTTATAGTAATTTTAATCCAATTAATAATAAAAGTAATGCAAGAAAAGATAATAAGTAATATTATTTTTAAGAGTTTTACTACCGGTAATATATTTATTAGAATAAATAAGTTATAAATACAATATGATTCATAGTTCTGTAATATTATTTTGGAGGATAATATTATAATGTAAATAATATTTTGAAGTAGTATTTTATGGAAGTGATATAGTGTTTACAAAACAAAAGGGATCCTCATTCATTCAATGTTTTATATAATGATGATGTTATCATAATTGATTTAGTAGTAATAAAATTATTATTGTAATAGGAGAGTAAATATTATTGTTAAGAGGTTATTATGAGAGTATATGTTAATATGATTATTCACTGGTTAGTTATTTGAGGGAAATAATTTTAGTAAGATTAATTGAGATATAAAAATAAAATAAAATAAAAGGGGTTTAATTGAGAGTAAATGTGAACATTATTATTCACGGTTAGTTATTTGATGTTATTATTTTTATCTTGATAGAAGTAATTTTAACAAGTAAATTGAGATAATAAAAAAAAAAGAAAAAAAGAAAATAAAATAATCCTTGTTTTGTGATCCTATTTCCTTGGTAATGATTAAATAGTGTAAATTGTTTAAACAATGGTAAAGGGGGTTTTACCCTACGTAAAACAATAATAATAATAAAATATTGGTATTATAAAATTAATATGAAAATCAATATCAAAACTACATCCAATGCTAAAATTGGTATTAAAGAATTTGGAGTAAATTGTTATAGAAAGAAATAATAATAATAGTAGTAAGATTAGTAGATTATAAACAACTAAAACGATTGTATAGTATTGGGGTACAGTTAATACACATTGTTTTAGTAATAATATTATTTTATAAATAAATCATGATAATGTAAATAGTTTAAATAATATTAAAATTACTATTATTATTATTCAGGAGGAAGTATTATTGTTGTAAATTAAGTAAAAGAGATCTAGGAATTCATGGGTATAATTGTATTCTTTGTTTGAAAAGTTTTGATGTATTAGTAATTAGGAATTTAAATATACATCATACACCTACCAATTACATTAGTAAGGAAACTTTTCCATCTTTTATATTTTTCCAAATTGCATTACGTATAGGTGAATGTAAAGGTAATGGGGAGTAGATAAGGTAACTTAATCATTTAGAATATGGTTATTCTAGAGGCCAATAATCTATTTATGGTGTCAATTAAGTATGTAAATAATTGATTTGTTAGTAAATGAAAGAGTCATCTAGAAGAGATAGGGTGCTTTATGGTTGCATTTATATGAGTGTATTAAAATCATTGTGTTTCTGGAGGGTGCCATCTAACTATTAGGAAAACTTTGGTTATTGTCTTCAATCTTGTATGAAGATGAGTTTTCTTAGAAGTGTTGGCTTCTATTTTTCGTTGTGATATTGTCCCCTTTACTCTGTAACTGTCGATTTGTGATAATGGAAGTTAAATAGTCATTTTGTGGTTCCATGATATGAGTTACTTGGGAACCCAAGTATTTGTGTACCCTTCCCTTGGGAGTTTATGAATATTGGTGTTATAGTGTTCCTTGCCTTTTCCTTCGTATTTCTTTGGAAGCAGTCACCTTGTAAGTGGTCATTGAGATAGTCATATGTTATGTTTTGGTGGGCCTTGTGAGTTGGTCTTGTGATCATTTTTCTTATCCTTCTTGGTATTGGGTCCTTTCTTGTCACCTCCTAGCACGGGGGGTGGGTCTTTAGACCCACGCGGTCAGGCGGAACATGCTATGCACCCCATTGGGTTCCCAGGATGTGTTCGTGATGCAGAATCAAATGCAAAGTTCTAGAGCTTCACTTGGTTGAAGACTACTCCTCATCTTGTACCTTATTCTTCATTAATGTATCATTCTTGTACTTGATGTACCCTTCCTGTTGATAAAAGGGAAGCTTTATGTAATGTATTATTGTGCCCATGATGTGTTGTATATGTGGAAATATGCTCCACAATTGTGCTATTAAAATGTAAATTGAATTGCAATAAAATGATGTATTGTTTTCTGTTCTTTTGATCATTAATAGTTGTATGTCATCATTGTGTAATCTTGGTTGTTTATTCACTTTCGTTTGATAAAAATTTATGAATCGTAATGACCGTCTCGTGCACCCCGGAGGACGTAGATGACTTTGCAAAAGTATAATTGTCTTTCAGAATGTACATCTTCATCTTATGCAATGTTTCACTTTCAAACAAAAAAAAAAGTGTGGTGTTTGTTGTCCTTTGGGGTTCACGCGGCGGGGCGTTACACACCAAGTTGGGTGATTTAGTCCTACTACAAGAATCTAGGCATAATCTGGAATCTTCTGGTGACTAATTTGGATCTATTGAAATCTAGAAAAAGGGTTGTATTAGGACTCATATGTCCAAATGGGTGATTTAGCACTAGTATCAGGGTTTTATTTATACTTTTGTAGCCTTTAGTGATCATTTTTAGCTTTTGTCTTGTCCAATTTTCAAGTTTGAAAGTTTGAATTCTGGCTTGTAGGTGAGTTTCCATGAAGATGACAACTTCTTGACAACTTTGACAACTTTTGAAACTTTGTCTTCAAAGGATCTTCAAGCTCTAAATCACCTAGATCTGCAATCACACATCAAGAGAGAAAAATATTGTGTTAGGGAATAAGGGTTTTCCTTGGTCAAACCCTGTTTTGGTAATTAAACCATGAAATGAAATGAAATAGCATAAAGGAATGATGAATGAAAAAATGTAATGTTGCAACTCACCAAACCCTTGAAATAGAGCTTGCAAACTTTTGTGAAATTCCTCCAATGGATGTGGCTATTGACTCTTGATTGAATGCTTGAATTCTTGACTTGAATGCTTGCTTGAATCATGAAACCTACATCAAAAATGCTAGCTCACAAACACAAATGATGCATGAAGAATTTTACATGATGCTTGAATCTTGAATGCAACTCCAAATGTTGGATGATTTTCTCTTGAATGCTCTTGATCATAAATTTTCTATAATGCTTGAATACTTGAAAGATTAGATCTTGTTAGAATAAATTATGTGAAATAACCTTGTATTTATAGTTTTTATGCCTAATTTCATAAAATTACAACACTAGAAGCCAACATTAGATCTAGGATAATAAAATCCTAGCAATAATTTGATTTAGGTCCAAGTTAAATCGAGACTCATACGCTAGGTTGAGTGTATGAGTCCCAATGGCTTACACATGGGACACAAAATCCAAGAAGTGTTAAGTTCAATGCAATATTTAAAATCAAGTCCCAAGACCTAGGTGGGACCCATACACCCAAGGTAGCCTATGAGTCCTAGATCACTAGATCTGGAACACATAACCTCAAACATTAAATTATGATTTTTCATTTGTTAAATGTTGGGATCATCCTTAGAAAAATGCATTTAATAAGGATTATGGATGCAAAATAGGACCAATTAAGGCATAAATAAACCTAATTTTCATAGGGAGGGCCAAAAAAATGTGTGAAAATGTAAAGGGATACAATTTTCTACACTACAATTATATTGATTACATCTCATTTCAACCTATAACAATAAAAATATTACATCTCATAGTCTTGCCAAGGATAAAGCATTCAACATGAATTGTGTAGAAGGAAAGACCCAAAAGACTACATGAAATACCAAGAAGAGGAACACACCTTGTGGATTCCAACACACACTTAAAATGGTCCCAAACTATCTTCATACATTTGATCTTCTATAGAAATTATCTACGCACTTAGCAAATATAGAATAAGTCAACCACAAATAGAAAACATGTAATGTGTAGCATGTCAACCTTCATAACCATTGGTGGTACATAAAAATGATAAATCATTATTTGTGTTTCTCATAGATGAGTCAGCATGATCAATACAAGATCTTCAAACACTCATTAAGTTGTAGTCAATCATGAATTTATGGAACGCACTACCAACAAACCCTATTCGGCCACAACAAAAGCATAAACCAACAACACACTCATTCCGAACCACAACCCATATCGAAGAAGCCAAAAAATAATTTGTGGAGAATAAACAACAATAATATGATATTTAAGAACTTTCACATACATCCCTTTCACATCTTCAAGTCGCAACAAGATGACACAAGCCAATAGACATGAAACTAGTGTCCAAACAACATAGTCCAATACATTGTCACTTCCAACTTTCATTAGAGAATGATTATTGACATAAAAATTTAGATATAACACTTTCACATCTTATTGAACCTAACTTCTAAACCACACATCTATACCTACAAGTGTGAATATATGTAGAGCCAATCATTACACCTCTAAGAACATTCACATAGAATCAACATAGACTTTAGCCTGTCACTCTTAAAATCACATTTTTGGTAACCCAAAAGACTTGAAACTTGGATCACACATGCCTTGACACAATATGAGGTTCTCCTCCAAACAAGAGAAAAATAACATCAACAAATAAATGTAGAGCATTTATTAGACTCTAGAAACCAAATAACTAGACTGCAACACTCTCCATAGATATTTTGACATCAATGAAAACTAAATGACAACAATATCCCCTTTGGAATTGATGAAAAAATCAATCTGATGTTCACATTGTCTCCCCCTTTGACATAAAGGACAAAGAGAAAATGGAATTTCTCTCCCCATTTGATGAAAAATTTCATCACTTGTCAACAACAACCACTACCCACTTCCTTTGAGAGGTAGCCCCCATTAGTCCAAGAATAATATATAACTTGAAACACTCCCCTTGGATAGATGCACCAAATATGCATCTAGAAAGAAGGAGTGGAAATTACCCCTAGATTTTACTTAAGATATTCAAATGTATCCTTTGCAAGTGCCTTTATTAAAATTATTGCAATCTAATTTGTTGTAGAAACATAATCCAACTTCACTCCTTTATCTACATCCTTCTCTCTTAGAAAGTGATACTAGATTGATATGTGCTTAGTTATAGAATGCATCACTATATTCTTTAAAATATTGATAACGCTTTCATTATCACATAGAATAGGAATGGGATCATCATACTTTATCCTAATATCCTTTAATATTTTCTTCATCCACAACACTTGAGTACAACAAGATTCTACAATAATATACTTTACTTTTTTTGTTGATAAAGATACTAAATCTTTCTTCTTACTATGTTTAGTGATGGAAAAATTATCCCTTTTCCTCACCTAATTTTGGAATAATTAATATTAAAATGAGCCTAATGTTGCCTTGATTTAGTGTTGTAATGTGTTTTACACATTCACATTAAGTTTAGGACCCTTTTAAAATAATTGGACCTAATTGTTTCTTATCTAGGGTGTTGTGAAGTGTATCTTTACACTTTCACACTAATTTAGGGCTTTATTAATTAATTATACCTATTTATGTGTTATTTGATCCTATTTTGCATCCACAAGCCTAATTAAATGCATTTTTTTGAGGATAATCTTAACATTTCATAAATGACAAATCATTAAATTCAATGTTTGAGGTTGTGTGTTCTAGATCTAGTGATCTGGGACTCACATGCCACCTTGGGAATATGGGTCCCACCTAGGTTTTGAGGCTTGATTTTAAGCATTGCATTAAACAAGAAATCTTTTGGAGTTTGTGTCCCATGTTTAAGACATTGGAACTTGTTGTGAAATCTTTGAACACACACCCCACTAGAGGTGGGGACCCTCTTTTCTTGCTTGTTGGTCATAGGGTCTTGACCTTTTCCCCTTAAGGGATAGGTCTCTCATTCTTGGTCTTGTTTCATCCAGGCACTTAATGATTAATTAGCATTTGAGATACCTTATTTCATTACCACAATGCCATTCTAACTCTTGGATAATTGACTCTTGCTTGAAATTTTGATTAGGAGGCATATTTAACTAAGTTTGGAGCAAGTTTGGGGAATTTGAGGTAGCTCGGATTACCTAAGCCTCATTCTGGTCAGAAAATCCAAGCTCCCTCATATTTTTTGAGTTTGAGCCTCCTTCACATACCTGAGTCCCTTAAAGGTGTCCTTTTGTACATTAATAGGGAGCATTTATGGAGTGAAACAAAGATATATTTGCAAAATTTGATTCATTTTGTTCATTTTGCTGGATGAAGAGTTGAAACTTGAGTGCTTTCTTTGTCCTCATTTGATAAAGCTAAGAGGTGAGATTGTACTCTCCATCTGATCACTCTAGGATTATGTCTCTATCACAAGTTTCATTGTCTGTCTATTTCCTCTTGAGCGGTGTTGAAAGGTTGGTTTTTTTGGTATCTTTTAGTGATTTCAAATTAATCTTCTCCTTGATTGTGATTTCTTGCAAGTGAATGTTTGATTGCCAAGTTAGGGATTTACATTTTCTTGCTTCTCACTCTGCATTTTCTTTAAAGGTGCACTCTATTATGGTTCATTTTTTAATGTCTTTAGGGTAGAGGGGTGATTTGGTCTGATTGAATATCTTTAAAAATCTTCCATGTGCATCACATTTATAGGATTTATGTTGGGATTTTGAGTATCATTTTATCCTTGAGTCAGCTTTAAACCTTAGATTTCCCAAAATCCTAGTTTTAGGTTGTGCATTTGATGGAGAGTCGAATGGTATGAGGTGATCATTATGTAATGTTTTGGATCTATGCCATTAGGAGTCTTCAATCGATTTTAAGGGGTGAATGTTTAATTGTTTCAACATCAAGCAAATCAAAAACTTAGTGAAATGCTTGAAAAATCTGTGCCCTCTTGGATTTCTTGGATCCAAGGACTATCCTAAATCCTAAACTTGAAAAGGTGAACACCTAGTAAATTTTAAACCTATCCTCCGTTCAGTAATTTTGAGCTAGCTCAGATTACCTAAATGTTAGTTCACCCAGGTAATCCAAGACCCCTTAAAGTACGCAAACTTCACGAATCTCGACCCCAATGCATGAGATGAATTAAAATTTCAATGGAAATAATATTTGGAATGTTCTCAAAATGATTAATGCCTGATTATGATAAGGAATTCCATCCATTGAAAATTCCAAGGAATTGCAAGTCAAATGTATGCAATGTGTTGAGTCTGGGAATCCAAGATTGCTTGGATTACCTGAGCTCTAGTCTGGTAGGGGAATCTAAGCTTGCTCAGATTACCCAACTTTTGTTCATTTGTTTTAAAATATCAATACTAATGATGAGAAAGTTTACATAATGAGGTTATATGATCATTGCATGGAATATTGGTTGATTTGAGTGGGTTTCATTTGCATGTTCTACATAATTTAATAATGAAGTCTTATGAGATCAATTAAACATCTTGCATTGTCAATAGGGATTTTATTGTTCTTTTCATTTAATGGCATTGTCATTGCATACATTGATGCTTCATGCAGTTAATGTAATGTGTTATTTTGTTATTTTCCCCATTGTGGTGATTTTTTTCCTTCCTAATAAATGCAGGAATAATTGAGTCTTAACAAGGAATCTAAGTCAAAAGCTACTTTAGTACAAGAGGAGGTCAAGAGAAGAGTAGAAAGGATGAAGTATGACTTTAAGGGAATATGGCTAGAGTCCAAGAATGCCTCTACTTGGTCAAAGATTGTAGATAAAAACATGGGACATGTCGATTATGATGACTTTCAATAGAGAATGTATGGAAATGCATAACTCAACTTGCTCAAATTATCACTCACACTAGATTGGCTCAAGTAGTAGGATTTCCCCCAACACAACTTTGTCTAGAGCTGGTCTTGGAATGTGCAAAACACTATGACTCAAGAACAAGAATTATAATTGGACCGCAAGGAAGGGTCATGGAAAATCTCACTAAGGAGTCCATTGCAGAAATATTCAATAGTACGTCACATTGAAAGCTTATTGAGGAGATTAACATTGGGGAAGCAATAAATTTTTATGATGAAGACCCCAATAGAGCTTTGGAGATCATGACACTAACTCATTTGACTACAAAATCTGATGAAACTATCCAATGAAATATGTATAATTTGATGTATTGTCAAGTGCTTGTAAATTTGATGTGTAATTTTAAATTTTTTGAAAGTTTATCCATGACGTTCGTCGAAATCTCGGCTATCATTTTTGTCGAATTTTTGACAAACATGAAAAATAGAAAAAAATCAAATTGTGGCCAACATAAAGAAAAGTGAGTTCACGCCTGATTTATTGCAATAGTGTTTTGCTCTACTTGAGACAATTTGTGGAGAACTAAGGATGATTTTCTTGGGAAAAATTAAAAAAAAATCAAGAAGATATCGCCAGGTTGAGGGTAGTCATTGTCTTTTTACAAAATTCAGTTGTTAATTCATATTTATAGTTCCAGGTTTGAAAATCATATTTTAAAGCAACATCTTATCAAATTTCATTTTTAAAGGTTTAGGGTTTTGAGAATTTCATGTCCATATTTTGTTGTGTGGAATCAACATAAGATCACAACCAAGGAATAGATTCTTGTGACTGTAATTATGTGATCCATAACTCTATTGGTCATGTGGCACAATTGTGCTATAACAAATACAATATGCATTCATGTGTGACCCAAGTTTAATGTGGCTATGTTGTGATAGAAATGGAGGCACTCATTTAATGTAGTTAATTCAGGTTGTATAATGTAGGTGTCAATCATCATTGGTTGCATTTAGGTTGTCTCAAGTTTAATAGGTTATGATGTAATTATAGCATGATCGAAGAGTGATTACCTCTTGCTGCAATAAAGATCCTATAACTTTGGTTGATATACAGAGTGGTTGTGTTATATCAATTATGTAGTGCATTCAAGCACAACCCATGTTTAATGGGCTATTCTAGAGAGTGATCAATATTTTCTAAACTTTATGAATGTTACTTGACATATATTTGCATGATCTCAAATTCTTTTAGAGGCTTTTGAAGTATCAATGTATCCTATATAGGGTTTAGAATGATTTCTTTTAATTAAAAAAATAAATAAATAATGTATTTCCTTGTAATTAGATAATGTGGAGATCTCCTTAATCTTCCCCAACACACTATCCTCTTTGACACTATATTCATTACTCCAACTACTAGGGTTTTGCATGTGACATCTTTAATATCTTCATGACCATGGATTTTAAATAGATCTTAGTCTTTGCTTTAATCTTTTTCATGGTAACCCTTGAGTTCCATAATCCACCTTCAATCTCTTCTAAGAACGGTGTCTTAAGCTAGACTGCATAGAATGCATATAAAGCAAGTCCTTCATACATGCCATTGTTCCAAACAATCACTCACTTCCTTGCTTAAAATTTTGCCTCCATAAGCACAATAACATGTTTTAAAATCATGGTTGCCAGTGATTGACCATTAAGGTCACCACTTTCATCATGAAGATACAATGAGATTTTTGTCTTCAAACTCAAGGCATTATGCAAGATAACATTATGAATTGTTTGTTGTATACGATTTAATTTTCTTGCACATTTACTACTTTTCTAACTTCTTTTAAGATTGGGTATTGCACCCTCAGCTACAATCTCAAACATCTCACTCACTATCACTTGAAGATTCCTTTCATGAGCATCCTTCTATAAAATCAAACTATGCCCTATAGGTCCTGCCTATTTACTATAGGGGACTCATTGTTTTATGGTATTGTAGTTCTTAAGATCTTTCAACCTTATTGACACTACTTCACAGTCCACAAGGTATTATTCACTATTCTCGCATATTTGATGAGTCTCAAAACACTGCTCAAACATGCAATCCACTACCTCCATTATACATTAATGGCTAAGAAGAAACATTGAACCTATGATTACTACTATTACTTCATTTGGATAGTCATTCCCTGATTGCATTTGCTTTGTCTAATACTACCAAAAGCATTTGAAAAACCCTTAAGGTCAACAAGGGGGTAAGGAAACTCACTATTAAAATCTCCACTTTACTATGCAAGGTTTGAGCTTTATTATCTTGTTACTGCTCAGCCTCTTTTTGACTATCACATCTCAAGTGACTATCATTCTTCTTACCATAGATTGCATTTACAAATGTCACTAAGCTACATAGTGTGCTTGTTATTGGCTACAATCTTTAGATTGCAATATTTTGTTATTACCTACAATGTCTCAATCTTTTGGTATTGCAACCTCACTAATCGCTATAGTTATTGTTTATGTTTCTATGGAGGCCTAGGGTTTGTACCCTAATCATGCTCTTACCAATGCTTCTGTTGTTTTTTATTAGGGCTCTCTCAATGTTGAGGGCCCTAGGGATAAACTCATCATAAGAAGTGACACATTGCATCTTTAACTAAAAGGATAAATCCGTATTGACATTAGCAATGATGATTCTGACTTGTTGCTCCTTAGGAATGGGTCACTTGCTCTTACTAGCTCGCTACCTCCATCGTTGTAGGAAGTTTGCGATCAAGTTCAATATTCTGATTTTAGGAGTCTTAACAGTTGGAAATCATAGTAAAATCAAAATTTATAAGTTTTGGAATTAGCATTTTAAAGTGTTTTTTGGGGTCATTAACTTTAGACTATCTTCTCTTTTGCAAGGGTGGTTGCATGCCAAATTTTTTTGGTGTAAAATATCAGAATTATTAGATTTTGTTACTTGTCTATGAATAAAAATGATTGGAGTGTGAGTTTGATATTTTTGAAGATCTAAATATCAAGTTTGCAAAGAAAAATCATGATTTATAATATTAGTCCAGTAACAAAAATGAAGAGACACTTGATAGATTTTAAATAGATTGAATAGGAAAAGGGTGATGGAAAATGTTATTTTCCTTGCAATAATTGCAAGGGCTTAAAGATCTAG